>JAHHZJ010000526.1:0-90300 GCA_021437245.1 Aegilops speltoides | reverse complement strand
TCTACAACATAATTTGCAAAATACTACCAGACTAAGTTCATGATAAATTTAAGTTCAATTAATCATATTACTTAAGAACTCCCACTTGATGCACATCTCTAGTCATCTAAGTGATCACGTGATCCAAATCAACTAAACCATAACCGATCATCACGTGAGATGGAGTAGTTTTCAATGGTGAACATCACTATGTTGATCATATCACTATATGATTCACGCCGACCTTTCGGTCGTTCCGAGGCCATATTCTGATATGCTAGGCTCGTCAAGTTTAACTGATTATTCCGTGTGCAAACTGGCTTGCACCCATTGTAGATGGACGTAGCTTATCACACCCGATCATCACGTGGTGTCCGCACGCATTTAACTTTGGCAAGTGCATATTCAGGAGAACACTTCTTGATATTTTAGTGAGAGATCATCTTAAAATGCTACCGCAATCAAAGCAAAATAAGATGCATAAAGGATAAACATCACATGCAATCAATATAAGTGATATGATATGGCCATCATCATCTTGTGCTTGTGATTCCATCTCCTCAAGCACCGCCGTGATCACCATCGCCACCGGCCACACCTTGATCTCCATCGTAGCATCGTTGTCGTTACGCCATCTATTGCTTCACGACTATCCCTACCGCTTAGTGATAAAGTAAAGCAATTACAGTATGCTTGCATTTCATACAATAAAGCGACAACCATATGGCTCCTGCCAGCTGTCGATAACTTCGGTTACAAAACATGATCATCTCATACAATAAAATATAGCATCACGCTTGACCATATCACATCACAACATGCCCCGCAAAAACAAGTTAGACGCCCTACTTTGTTGTTGCGTTTTACGAGGCTGCTACGGCTGAGCAAGAACCGTTTAACCCACGATCAAAACCACAACGATAATTCATCAAGTTGGTGCTGTTTTAACCTTCGCAGGACCGCGGCGAGCTACACCTGTTCAACTAAAGTTGGAGAAACAGACAGCCATTAGTCACCTGGTAAAAGCACGGCAGAAAAGTCTGAAATGACGCAGTAATGTCGGTCCGGCCGCTTATCCAACAATACCGCCGAGCCAAAGTATGACATGCTGGTAAGCAGATGACTTGTATCGCCCACAATTCACTTGTGTTCTACTCATGCATATAACATCAACGATAAAACCCTGGCTCGAGTTCGGAAGGTTCCGAGTGATTCGTATTTTTTGAGTAACCAAGAGTTACTGAATTCACGGGAGAAGTATTGGGCTTATTGGGCCTCTGAAAGAGAGAGGGCTGCTGGGCAGCCGCTGGGCCCCCAAGGCCTAGTGCGAATTGACTAGGAGGCCACACCCCTCCTTCCTTCCTTCTCTCTTCCCTTCCTTGTCTCCTACCTAATACATGGAAGGACTCCTAGTTGGATTAGGGGAATCACTCCTGAGAGGACTTCCTGTATGCCGCCATAGAGAGGGCCTCCCTCCTCCACTCCTTTATATACGAGGGCAGGGCACCCTATGGACACACAAGTTGATCTACGGATCGTTCCTTAGTGTGCGGTGCCCCTTCCACCATATTCCACCTCGTCATATCGTCACAAGCTTAGGCGAAGCCTCGCCATGAGAACATCAAGATCGCCACCACGCCGCGTGATGACGGAACTCTCCCTCGACACTCACCCGATCGGAGTTCGAGACGCCATCAGCTGAACGCGGTGTCAACTCCGGAGGCTCCGTGACGCTTGGGCATGGATCGGCGGATCGTGAAGACATACGACTACATCAACGCAAGCGTAGTTAACGCTTCCGCCACGGTCTACGGTACATAGACATACACTCTCCTCTCTGCTATGCCATCACCATGATTCGCGCGGTGCGAATTTTTTGAAATTACTACGCCCCCAACAAAGGGTATCGGAACCTAGGTTTTATGCGTTGATGTTATATGCACGAGTAGAACACAAATGAGTTGTGGACGATATAAGTCATACTGCCTACCAAAGATACTTTGGTTCGCATGGCATTGTTGGATGAAGCGGCCCGATCGATTATTACGCTGACGCCACGAGACTGTTCTACCGACGCTGCTTGCACATGTGTGGTCAAGCGGTGTCGGGCCCAACTTTAGTTGAACTCGAAAAGGCTACGCCTGTCCTTGCGAAGGTTAAAACGAGTCTATTTGACAAACTATCGCTGTGGTTTTGATGCGAGGTAAGAACGGCTTGCTAAGCCCGTAGCATTAATAAGAAAATTTGCAACAACAAAGTAGAGGATCTAACTTGTTTTTGCAGGCATGTTGTGATGTGATATGGTCAAAACGTGATGAGATATAAGTTGTTGTATGAGATGATCATGTTTTGTTGAAGTTATCGGCATCGAAAAAGCTCTATGGTTGTCTCTTTGTTGCATAAGATGCAAGTACCAAATAATTGTTTACTTTATCGCTATGCGATAGCAATAGTTGCAAGAGCAATAGTTGGTGAGACGACCATGTGATAACACATTGATATAGATCAACATGATGAAGATCATGGTGTCGCATGTTGATGATAGAGATCATGACAAGATTGGAGATGGAGATCAAAGGCTAAGATGATCATGGCCATATCATGTCACATATTTTGATTGCATATGATGTTTATCTATTATACATCTATTCTTGCTTTGATTGACGTAGAGATTTAAGATGATCTCACTAATTATCAAGAAGTGTTCTCCCGAGTATGCACCGCTATTAAAGTTCATCGTGCTTTAGCAACCACGTGATGACGGGTGTGATAAGTTCTACGTCCATCTACAACTGCAAGCCGCTTGCCACGCGAATACTCAAAGTTAAACTTGACGAGCCTAGCATATGCAGATATGGCCTCTAACACGGAGACCGAAAATCGAGCGTGAATCATATAGTAGATATGATCAACATAATGATGTTCACCATTGAAAACTACTCCATCTCACGTGATGATCGGTTATGGTTTAGTTGATTTGGATCACGGATTACCAGATGACTAGAGAGATGTCTGTCTAAGTGGGAGTTCTAAGTAATATGATTAATTGAACTTAAATTTATCATGAACTTAGTCCGTAGTATTTTGCAAATTATGTTGTAGATCAATAGCTTGCATTGTTGCTTCTTTTTTGATATGTTCCAGAGAAAATTGTGTTGAAAATGTTAGTAGCAATGATGGATTGATCCATGATCCTGAGGTTAACTCATTGTCGCATTTAAGAATTATGTCCACGCACCGCTAGGTGACACCTATTGCGGTGGAGTGATGCGTATACGAATTGCTAAGCTCAATATGATGACTACTTGATAGTTTAGTGCACCATGCTTAATGGCTTAGAATCGACTTCAAAGATTTTTGAACGTCATGGACCATAAGGAGATGTTCCAGAGAAGTTAATATTTCAAGCAAATAATTCAATTGAGATATGAAGTCTCCAACAAGTTCTATAGCTAAAAGATGGAGGAGAATCGCCAACTAGTGAGCATGTGTTGTCTGTGGTACTTCAATCGCTTGAATCAAGTGAGTTAATCTTCCAGATAAGATAGTGATTGACAGAATTCTAGTCACCATCACTAAGTTACTAGAACTTCGTGATGAACTATAGTATGCAAGGGATGACGAAAACGATTCCAAGCTCTGATGCTGAAATCAACGAAGGTAGAAATCAAGAAAGAGCATCAAGGTTGATGGTTAACAAGATCACTAGTTTCAAGAAAAGGCAAGGAAAGAAAGGAACTTCAAGTAGAATGACAAGTGTTGTCACTCCCTGAAGAAGACCAAAGCTGACCAAATGAAACCGAGTGTTACACCGCAAAGGAAATGGTCACTCGAAGCGGAACTTCCCAATATTTGGCGGATAAGAAGGATGGCAAAGTGAAAAGGGGGTATTTGATATATGTGTTTGATGTGTGAAGTGTTTATCCCAGATTTGGTAATGGTTTATTACAAGATTAGTAACTCAAAACAGAGTTGCGAATAAATGAGACTAGTTGAAGGGAAGTGACGATGAGTGTTGGAAGTAGTTCCAAGATTGATATGATCATCATCAGACACCCCTATACTTTCGGATTATAAACCTAAATAAATATTATTTTACGCTTATGCTGAGCATGAATATGATTTGATCATGTTTATTGCAATACAAGTTATTCATTTAAAGTCGAGAATAATTGTTGTTGCTTATGAATAAAACCTTCATGGTCATACACCCAACTAAAATGGTTTGTTGGATCTCGATCGTAGAATAATAACATAATATTGAGCAAAAGATGCAAAGTTAATAATGATAGTGCAACTTATTGTGGCAGTAATCGCCTTAGGTCATATCGGGTAAAGATGAAGAAACTCCATAAATATGGATTTTCGAATCACTTGGTTATGAATCATTTGATGCATGTAAAAGGCTTTGGGCAAGATGACTAAAACTCCGCTTCTCCGAACAATGGAACGAGCTATCACTTATTGGAAATAATACATACCGATGTATGCATCCAATGAGTGTTGATGCCGTGGCAAGTATCGCTATTTTCCGACCTTCACAAGATGATTTGAGAGTATATGGGTATCTACTTGATGTAAGTCCGAAAATAGTTAGGTTCAAAGAATTTCAGAGTGAAGTGGAAAAATCATCGTGAATAAGAAAATAAAGCTACGCGATCTGATCATGAGACGAATATTTGAGTTACAGTTTGGTCTTCAATTAAAACAATGTGAAATAGTTTCATAGTTCACGCCACCTAGAACACCACATCGCATGGTGTGTCCGAACGTCAGAATCAAGACTTTATTTGATATGGTGCGATCTATGATGTCTCTTATCGCTTTACCACTATCGCTTTGAGTTATGCATTTGAGACAACTGCATTCACGCTTAAAATAGGGCACCATCTAAACTGCTGGAGACGATAACAGATGAACTATGGTTTAAAAGAACCTAAGTCTGTTGCTTTCAAGTTTTGGGCTGCAATGCTTATGGAAAAGTTTCATCCCGATAAGCTCAAACCCAAATCGAGAAGTGCGCTCTTCATAGAATACCCAAAGAAATGTTGGTACACCTCTATCACAGATCCGGCAAGACATTCGCTGTTAAGAATGGATCCTTTCTAGAGAAGGAGTTTCTCAAAGAAGTGAGGGAGGAAAGTAGAACTTGTTAAGATAACTGTATCTACTCCCTTATTGGAAAGTAGTTCATCACGGAAATCAGTTCCAAGTGATTCCTACACCATTAGTGAGGAAGCTAATGATGATGATCATGAAACTTCAAATCAAGTTACTACAGAATCAGAGGTCTCTCCAGAGTAAGATCCGCACTGTAGTGGTGTAGTAATCATGTTCGAAGTCATGTTACTAGACCATGATGAACCTACAAACTATGAGGAAGCGATGATGAGCCCAGATTCCGCCAAATGGCTCGAGGCCATAAAATCTGAGATATGATCCATGTATGAGAACAAAGTATGGACTTTGATTGACTTGCCTGACATCGCAAGCCATGTTAAATGAATGGATCTTCAAGAGGAAGACGGACACCGATAGTAATATTACTATCTACCAAGCTCGACTTGTTGCTAAAGGTTTTCAACAAGTTCAAGGTGTTGAATACGATGAGATTTTCTCACTCAGACAATGCTTAAGTCTCCGTTCTAATCATGTTAGCAATTGCCACATTTTATGAAATCTGCAAATGGATGTCAAAACTATTCCTTAATGGATTTTTAAAGAAGAGTTGTATATGATGCAACCTGAAGGTTTTGTCAATCCTAAAGGTGCTAACAAATGTGCAAGCTCCAAGATCCATCTATGGACGGTGCGCATATCGAGTTGAATATACGCCTGATAAGTTGATCAAAGCATATAGTTTTCATGGACTTACGATGATGCCTGATTTACAATAAAGTGAGTGGGAGCACTACAGTTTTCTCCATTAGTATATGTGAGTGACATATTGTTGATCGAAATGATGTAGAATTTTCCAAAGCATAAAGGAGTGTTTTAAAGGAGTTCTTTAAAAAGAAAAGACCTCAAGAAAGCTACTTACATATTGAGCATCAAGATCTATTGAGATAGATCAAGACGCTTGATAAGATTTGCAATGAGTACATACCTTGGCAAGATTTTGAAATAGTTCAAAATGGAATAACAAAGAAAGAGTTCTTGCTCAGGTTGCAAAGGTATGAAATTGAGTAAGACTCAAATCCCGACCACGTAGTAAAATAGAAAGAGAATAAAGTCATCCCTATGCCTCACCATAGGTTCTATAAAGTATGCTATGCTATGTACCGCACCTGTTGTATACATTGCTCAATTTGGCAAGGAGTACAATAGTGATCTAGGAGTAGATCATCGACATTGGTCAAGAATATCCTTAGTAAGGACTAAGGAGATGTTTCTCGATTATGGAGGTGATAAAAGAGTTTGTTGTAAAAGTTACACGCAAACTTTTACACCGATCCGATGACTCCAAGTCTCAACTCGGATACATATTGAAAGTGGGAGCAATTAGCTAGAGTAGCTCCATGCAGAGCATTGTGACATAAAATATTTGTAAATACATACGGATTCCAATGACAGCATCTGTGACTAAGCTTCTCACGAGCAAAACATGATCACACCTTAGTACTCTTGGGTGTTAATCACATAGCGATGTGAACTAGATTATCGACCTAGTAAACCCTTTGTGTTGGTCACATGATGATGTAAACTATGGGTGTTAATCATATACGATATGAATATTGGTGTTAAATCACATGACGATGTAAACTAGATTATCACTTTAGTGCAAGTGGGAGACCAAGGAAATATGCCCTAGGCAATAATAAAGTTATTATTTATTTCCTTATTTCATGATAAATGTTTATTATTCATGCTAGAATTGTATTAACCTAAACATAATACATGTGTGAATACATACACAAACATAGTGTCACTAGTATGCCTACTTGACTAGCTTGTTTATCAAAGATGGTTATGTTTCTAGCCATGGACAAAAGAGTTGTCATTTGATTAATCTGGATCACATCATTAGAGAATGATGTGATTGACTTCACCCATTCCGTTAGCTTAGCACTTGATCGCTTAGTATTTGCTATTGCTTTCTTCATGACTTATACATGTTTTAACTTATGAGATTGTGCAACTCCCATTTACCTAAGAACACTTTGTTTGCTACCAAACGCCACAACGAACGGGTGATTATAAAGGTGTTTCACTGTGTGTTTCCAAGGTACATGTTGGGTTGGCATAATTCGAGATTAGGATTTGTCACTCCGATTGTCGGAGAGCACTAGTAGTAGTAAGGGGCCATGGTCCAGCTTGCAAGCCCATTAGTCCTAAGCTTCAACTCAATCGGACCACTTGGGGCATCGGACCTGTCAGGAGCTCGAGCCGGGCCGGGCCACGGGCCATTGGTCCTGTCCGGGACCTATTGGTCCCTGCTCGGGATCAACCGGGACCATGGTCTCGCCTCGCCCAAACCATTGTCCTGGTTGGTGGCCCGAACCGGACCAATGGCTCCCATTAGTCCGGTCGAGCCATCAACCGAGACTAAATGGTTGGTGCCCGCTGCACTGAGTTTAGTCCCACTCGCCAACCAAGGAACGGACTGTTTATAAGCCCCTCTCTATTTTTATTGAGTCCGATAATGAAAATAGATGCGCTTATATAGGTAATTTAGCATAAATTATACGGATTTCTTTTGAAAGCGCTTAAATCACTAGCATACAGAGAGGAGTGTGCAATATCTCATGAGATCACATAGCAAGACCCATCACTACTGGAATCATTACACACGCCGAAAGTGAAACACCTCGCAAAGGGTCAAAAACCTCAAAAAGACTTCTTTGCTGAGAGCTGCACTCGTAAAAGCCACTCGACGACACCTCTCATGCAAACAGAAATTTGCCGAGTCGAACAACAGTACTGCAAACTCTTTGCCGAAAGTGTCGAATAACAATACAAATCGGCAAAATAAAGGAACTCACTTGACGATGAGACGGAAACAGAGCTTGTCACGTATGCCTCTTTGCTTGAGAGCCACGCCGCGGAAGCCAGCCAACAGGAAATAGCCACATGTCAAGCACTCCGACATGTGGGTCCCGCAGTACGCCGAAGTGCCGTGTTTGTTTGCCGAGAGCGAATGCCGCATACACATCCAGAGGGAAACAGCCACGCGGTCGCATCACCGCCTGCCAGCCAGGTCCACAGCATACGCCGAAGCGCTTTCAAGTGACGGGACGATCATGGGAGGAAAGGAAATGAGATCCCACGTGCCGGTGTGTGCTCAAGAGCAACAATCTCCTATGCAATGGCATGTTGCCGTTCAGGATGAACAACAGCATCATGATAAGAACTAAAGCCAGATATTTGTTTGGCTACTGTTGCAGAGTCAAACATGCACTTTTTTTTTCCTGAATGATTATATTTTTTTCAGAGATCAAATGAGCTTTTGTTGAAATATATCTCAAGGCAGCTGGACGACTGTTCTGTTTGAAACAACAATGGTGTCAACTAGAAAGGAAAAGGCACACTGTCAACAAACACTTCTTCTTCGGTACAACCCCTAAAAACATCAACGGTCCAGATCGTCCCTATACCCCTTCGCCTCAAAATAAAATTAAAAAGGGTAGGATGGTCTTTGCCCATGCCCTCCCTCAGTCCGCCCAGCGACGCATTTCGCAGACCGTCGACGATCGACGCTACACGATTTTTTACTGTGGCGACGACGCTTTTTTCCGCTGGTGTTGGCTGCCGCCGGTGGTCAAACCGCTCGCCGGCCAAAGGCTGCAGCGTGAACTGTGGCCCGCCGCCTCGTTCTGCCACGCTTCGCCCGCCGCTTCGCCGCCCCGTCTGCCGCCGCCGCCATCCTCGTCTTCGCGCGTTGCTGCCGCTGCCGAACGGCTGTCGCCGATTGAAAGCCTAACGACGGCCGCCCGCTTCGCCGCTCCCTTTAAAAATTCGCCGGTTCGCCTGCCGCCGCAAACACCGCCTCCCGCTCGCACCTCTCCTGCTCTCCACTCTCCCAAAATCTCCCGCGGCGGCATGTCGCTCCACCGCTGCAGCAGCCCGCACCGGGCGAAGCAGACGCGACCATGATGCGGTGCCGAGCCGCGAACAGCACCGGAGACGGGAGGAGCTGCACTGGCGCCGCTCGTGTGCCGCGGTTGCCGCTTCCGCACGCATCCGGAAGCTCGGACAAGGACGGCTACCCGGAGGCGCTGCCCGGCGCCACCATGAGGAGAAGCGGACCGGCGGCCGCAACAACATCGCCGCCGCCGCTGCTTCGGGACGGAAAGACTACACCGCCGCCATCGGCGGGTACATGCCGGGCGGAGTCGGCGCGCACGCCGACCTCGCCGGGCATCACTGCCGCCTTTCTGTCCTGGCTACCGCCCAGCAGCGCGTCGCCGGGCTCTCCACCACCCGCTGGCGGGCGCCGCCGATCCCCGCCCACGGAGGTGGAACCGCCCAGCAGGTGGTTCTTCGAGGACGGTGATCCCGGACGATACGCCGGGTTACTTGCCGCCTGCTCGCTGCGTTGCCGCAGCGGTTGCAGCGGCGGGAGCCGCGAGCAAAGCGGCAGCGATCCCGGGCGGCGGCGGTGATTCCGCCAAATGGTCTCAAGAAAGGAAAGTGAGGCGCCGGAGTCGCTTGACCACGGCCTACATCGACCGGGAGCGGTCTGCCCAGGTCAGCCGATTTACTTACCACGAGGGCGGGTGATGGCGTGACGGCAGACGCTGGGAGGTCATCGATCTGTTGGCTAGCGATGAGGAGGAGGACTATTTTTTTTAATTTTCTAAGTATGAACTATGTATCGCTTATGTTTGGAAAAACTCGTCGATTTCCGTAATGTTGAATGGACTATGTAAAATATATCTATGTTCAATCTAGTTTGTTGGAGTCTTGTTTAAATTTGTCTTAAAAATTGTTAAAAAAATAGCTAAATATAGAACGCTTATTTTGAGAAAAATTCAAAAATTTCCACCTATGCATAAAAATGTTCATAATATATTTAAAAATTTGCATTGAATATACATAGACAGAATAAGGTATACAATTATCAAAAATTTGTAGAATAAAAAATCATGAAAACACATAAAATAAAAAATAAAAAGTGTATGTAAATGTTTATAGAGCGCTTAGAAATGTTCAGATTTTGTTTAAATATGTCCATATAGTATAGCCGTGGATGAAAAAAAATTGAAATTTTGAAATACAAAATATAACAAATAAAGAAAAAAATTAAAAGGTGATATATTTTAATTCACTAACATTTCCTGAAATATTATTAAATTTGTTAACATTTATGAATCAGAGAATATTTTTAAATTCATTAACATATATGAATGAATACAAGAATTTTTAAATTCATTTACATTTTCCGAAATTTTTTTAAAGTACTTTGGAGGGAAACCTCTAGCTTCGAAAACCTGAAAAAGGCAGTCCCAACTGACCGAATCGAATGCTTTCTGAAAATCCAATTTTAGCGCGACAACCGGCATCCTCATTGAGAATTTTTAAATGCATACGGACTCAAACGGAATTTTTTGCGGCGTCTCGCCACGGCAAAGTATCACGCTGAACAAAATTGGGTACGCCGGCAGATGCGGTAGCGGAGAGGTGCGACCGAGGGTCCCTCCGCCATACCGAAACCACCCCTTCCACAGCAAGTACTTGAGCGGTTCGACGGATTGCACCCAACTGGAGCGCTGTAGGCCCCACCGCACCCCACTACCAAATGAACGAATTCGACAACGAACGACGAAAATACACGTCCGGCAGTATTTTCGTGGTTTTCGCCGGAAAATGGTAGTAAATGCATACGGACTCGAAACGGAATTTTTTATGCGGCGCGGCGTACAGCACGATCACAAAAAAAATTGGACGCTATGGATGCGAAGCGGAGAGGTGCGATCGAGTCCTCGCGCCATACCGAAACCACCTTCCATGCAAAGCACCCGACTGTTTGACGGATTGCACCCAACTTCGGGAGAGCTGCATGGGGTGCCCGCAAAAAAAATGCCGCCGCCTCGCTAACCGAATGCGACAAGATGCAGGGGTCATTCCCACTAACAACGACGCCGCAATCGCGCTGCCGGGCGACGTTGTTAGCCGACGACATGTTGTGGGAACGAGTAATTTCAAAAATTTCCACGCACACACAAGATCATGGTGATGGCATAGCAACGAGAGGGAGAGTGGCGTCCACGACTGTGAGACCGTGGTGCGAAGCGCTATCACAACGTGGTTGATGTAGTCGACGCCTCACGATCCGACCGATCCAAGCACCGAACGACGGAGCCTCCCAGTTCAAAGACACGCTCAGCTCGATGACAATCTCCGCCCGATCCAGCCGAGTTCCGGAGATGAGTTCCGTCAAAGACGACACATGCGTGGCGACGATGATGATGTTCTACCGCGCGCAGGCTTCTGCTAAACTCTGTGGACGATATGACCTAGGTGGAATATGGTGTAAGGCACCGCCGACACGCTAAGGAACCATCCGTGAGATCAACTTGTGTGTCATGGGGTGCCCCTTGCCCTCGTGATATAAAGGGAGCAAGGAGGAGGAGGCCGGCCCTAGGAGGAGGGGGCGCAAGGAGTCCTACTCCCACCGGGAGTAGGATTCTTCTTTCCTAGTAGAACTAGGAGAAGGGGAAAAGAAGGGGGAGAAGGAAGGAGAGGGGGGGCCGCGCCTCAAACCCTTTGTCCATTTCTCGATCGGGCTTGGGAGGGCGCACGCCACCTCGGTTCCTTCCCACTAAAGCCCATTAAGGCCCAATACTCTTCCCCGTATTCTCAGAACTCCCAGCATCTAAAAATACCCGAATCACTCGAACCTTTCCGAACTCCGAATATAGTCATCCAATATATCGATCTTTATGTCTCAACCATTTCGAGACTCCTCGCCATGTCCCCTAATCTCATCCAGGACTTTAACGCCTTCGGTACATCAAAACTCATAAACTCATAATAAAACTATCATCGAAACCTTGTTGCAAGCGGACCCACGGGTTCGAGAACTATGTAGACATGACCTAGAACTATTCTCGGTCAATAACCAATAGCGGGAACCTGGATGCCCATATTGGTTCCTACATATTCTACAAAGATCTTTATCGGTCAAACCGCATAACAACATACGTTGTTCCGCTTTGTCATCGGTGATATTTACTTGCCCGAGACTCGATCGCGGTATCCAATACCTAGTTCAATCTCGCTACGCAGCAAGTCTCTTTACTGCTATGTAATGCATCATTCCGTAATTAACTCATTAGCTACATTGCTTGCAAGGCTTATAGTGATGTGCATTACCGAGAGGGCCCAGATACCTCTCCCATAATCGAGTGACAAAACCTAATCTCAAATACGCCAACCCAACATGTACCTTGGAGACACCTGTAGTACTTTATAATCACCCAGCTATGTTGTGACGCTTGGTAGCACCCAAAGTGTTCCTCAGATAAACGGGAGTTGCATAATTCTCATAGTTACAGAACATGTATAAGTCATGAAGAAAGCAATAGCAAAGATACTAAACGATCAAGTGCTAGGCTAACGGAATGGGTCATGTCAATCACATCATTCTCCTAATGATGTGATCCCGCTAATCAAATGACAACTCTTTGTCCATGGTTAGAAACATAACCATTTTTGATAAACGAGCTAGTCAAGTAGAGGCATACTAGTGACACTATGTTTGTCTATGTATTCACACATGTATTATGTTTCCGTTAATACAATTCTAGCATGAATAATAAACATTTATCATGAAATAAGGAAATAAATAATAACTTTATTATTGCCTCTAGGCATATTTCTCTGAGTCCTCCACTTGCACTAGAGTCAATAATCTAGTTCACATCATCATGTGATTTAACATCAATATTCATATCTCAGATATGATTAACATCCATAGGTCACATCTTCATGTGACCAACACTCAAAGGGTTTACTTGAGTCAATAATCTAGTTCACATCGCTATGTGATTAACACCCAAAGAGTACTAAGGTGTGATCATGTTTTGTCTGTGAGAGAATCTTAGTCAACGGTCTGCTTCATATTCAGAGTCGATGTATTTTGCAAATATTCTATGTCCACAATGTTCTCAAACGAGCTACTCTAGCTAATTGCTTCCCACTTTCAATATGTATCCAGATTGAGACTTAGAGTCATCTCGATCAAAGGTAAAAGCTTGCACCAATGTAACTTTCATACGATGGGCTCTTTTATCACCTCCATAATCGAAATATTTCCTTAGTCCTCACTAAGGATATTCTTGACCAATGTCCAAAGGATCTACTTTTAGATCACTATTGTATTCCTTGCAAAAATTCAGAGCAAGGTATACATATAGGTCTGGTGCATAGCATAGCATACTTTATAGAACCTATGATCGAGGCATAGGGAATGATTTTTTTCATTCTCTTTCTATTTTCTCTGCCATGGTCGGGTCTTGAGTCTTACTCAACTTCATACATTTACATCACAGCAAGATCTCCTTCTTTGATTGTTTCATCTTGAACTATTTCAAAAATTTATCAAGGTATGTATACATTGAAAAATCTTATCAAGCCGCCTTTATCTATCTATATAGATCTTGATGCTCAATGTAAGCAAAGATCACCGAGGTCTTGCTTTGAAAAACTCTTTTCAAGTATTCCTTTATGCTTTGCGAATAATTCTACATTATTTCCAATCAACAATATGTCATTCACATATACTTATCGAAATGTTGTAGTGCTCCCACTCACTTTCTTGTAAATACAGGTCTTTCCAAAGTCTGAGAAACCATATGCTTTGATCAACTCATCAAAGCGTCAGATTCCAACTCCTCGGAGATGCTTGCACCATTCCATTTATGGATTGCTGAGCTTGCACAATTTTGTTAGCATATTTAGGATTGACAAATCGTTGCATCATATACAACTCTTTCTTTAATAAATCCATTATGAATGCAAACATCCATTTGCCATTTCATAAATGTGGCAATTACTAACATGATTCGACAGTATAAGCATCGATACAGTTGAGAAGATCTCATTGTAGTCAACACCTTGAACTTGTCAAAGAACCCTTTTGCATAAGTCGAGCTTTGTAGGTAGTAACACTACTATCAACGTCTGGCTTTCCTCTTGAAGATCCATTTATTTAACATGGCTTGTCGATCATCGAGCAAGTCAATCAAAGTCCATACTTTGTTCTCATACATGGATCATATCTCAGATTTATGGCCTCAAGCCATTTCGCAATCTGCTCATCATCGCTTCTCATAGCTCTGAGGTTCATCATGGTCTAGTAACATGACTTCTAGAACAGATACCGCATTACTCAAAAGTGCGGATCAGCACTTTGGAAGACCCACGAGGTTTTGTAGTAACTTGATCCAAGTTTCATGATCATCATCATTAGCTTCCTCACTAATTGGTGTAGGAATCATCGGAACCGACTTCCGTGATGAACTACTTTCCAATTCGAGAGAAGGTACAAATTACCTTATCAAGCTCTACTTTCCTCCCACTCACTTCTTTCGAGAGAAACTCCTTCTAGAAAGGATCCATTTTAGCAACGTAATATCTTGCCTTCGGATCTCATGAGAAGGTGTACCCAACAATTTCCTTTGGGTATTCTATGAAGACGCATTCTCCGATTTGGGTTCGAGCTATCAGATGAAACTTTTTCACATAAGCATCACAGCCCCAACTTTAAGAAACGCATAACTTGGGTTTCTTTAGCAAACCACAGTTCATATGTTGTCGCTTCAACGGATTTAGATGGTGCCTTTAATGTGAATGCAATGTCTCAATGCATAACCCCAAAAAATATTGGTAAATCAGAAGAGACATCATAGATCGCACCATATCCAATAAAGTGCGTTATGATGTTCGGACACACCATAACGCTGTGGTGTTCCATGGCGTGAGCTGTGAAACTATTCCACATTGTTTTAATTGAAGACCAAACTCAGAATCAAATATTCGCCTCCGATCAGATCGCAGAAACTTTATTTTCTTATTACTTATGATTTTCCACTTCACTGAAATTTTTTGAACCTTTCAACTATTTCTGATTTATGTTTAATCAAGAAGATACACCCATATCTGTCAAATCATCTTGTGAAGGTCAAAATAACGATATTTGCCACGAGTTTCATACTCATTGGTCTCGCTATACATCACTATGTATTATTTCCAATAAGTTAGTAGTTTGTTCCATTGTTCAAGAACGGAGTTTTAGTCATCTTGCCCAAAAGGCACGGTTCGCAAGCATCAAATGATTCATAACCAGTGATTCCGAAACCATCTTTATGGAGTTTCTTCATGCGCTTTACACCGATATGACCCAAACGGCAAGGCTACAAATAAGTTGCACTATCATTATTAACTTTGCATCTTTTGGCATCAATATTATGAATATGTATCACTATGATCGAGATCCAACAAACTATTTTCATTGGGTGTATAACCATCAAGGTCTTATTCATGTAAACAGAATAACAATTATTCTTTAACTTCAAATGAATAACCAGATTGCAATAAACATGATCAAATCATAGTCATGCTCAGCTTAAATGCCAAATAACATTTATTTAGGTTTAACACTAATCCCGAAAGTATAGGAGAGTGTGATGATGATCATATCAATCTTGAACTACTTCCAATACTCATCGCCACTTCCCTTCAACTAGTCTCGCTTATTCTCAGAATTCCCCTGCTTCGAAAGTTACTAATCCTAGCAATCTAACAAGTATCAAATACTCAGGGGCTACTATAAACACTAGTAAGGCACACATCAATAACCTGTATATCAAATATATACACTTGTTCACTTTGCCATCCTTCTTATCCACCAAATATTCAGGGCATTTCCACTTCCAAAGGACCATTTCCTTTGCAAAGTGTAAGCACTCAGCCAGTGTTTTGTCCAACTTGGGCTTCTTCGTGGAAGTGACAACTTGCTTGTCATTCTACTTGAAGTTCCCCTTTTTTCCTTTGCCCTTTTCTTGAATCTAGTGGTCTTGTCAATCATCAACACTTGATGCTCTTTCTTGATTTCTACCTTCATCGATTTCAACATCACGAAGAGCTCGGGAATCGCTTTTCGCCATCCTTGCATACTATAGTTCATCACTTAACTTCTAGTAACTTAGTGATGGTGACTAGAGAATTTGTCAATCACTATCTTATCTCGAAGATTAACTCCCACTTGATTCAAGCTTATTGAAGTACCTGCATAACTGAGCACATGCTCACTAGTTGAGCTGCATTCTTCTCCATCTTTAGCTATAGAACTTGTTGGAGACTTCATATCTCTCAACTCGGTATTTGCTGGAAATATTAACTTCAACTCCTCGAACATCTCATATGGTCCATGACGCTCAAAACGCCTTTGAAGTCCCGATTCTAAGCCAAGTACATGGTGCACTAAACTATCAAGTAGTCGCCATTTTGAGCTAGCCGACGCTCATAACTTCTCGTGATCCGCTTCCCTCGCAATAGGTCTCGCTACCTATGCATTAAGGACATAATTCTTCAGTAGTAATGAGGATAAACCTCGATCACGGATCGAATCCGCATCATTGCTACTAACATTTTGAACACAATTTTCTAGGAACATATCAAAATAAACATATGAAAGCAACAACACAAGCTATTGATCTACAACATAATTTGCAAAATACTACCAGACTAAGTTCATGATAAATTTAAGTTCAATTAATCATATTACTTAAGAACTCCCACTTAGACAGACATCTCTAGTCATCTAAGTGATCACGTGATCCAAATCAACTAAACCATAACCGATCATCACGTGAGATGGAGTAGTTTTCAATGGTGAACATCACTATGTTGATCATATTCACTATATGATTCACGCCGACCTTTCGGCTCCGTGTTCCGAGGCCATATCTGCATATGCTAGGCTCGCAAGTTTAACCTGATTATTCCGCTGCAGTAAAACTGGCTTGCACCCATTGTAGATGGACGAGAGCTTATCACACCCGATCATCACGTGGTGTCCGGGCACGCATTTAACTTTGGCAACGGTGCATATTCAGGAGAACACTTCTTGATAATTTTTAGTGAGAGATCATCTTAAAATGCTACCGCAATCAAAGCAAAATAAGATGCATAAAGGATAAACATCACATGCAATCAATATAAGTGATATGATATGGCCATCATCATCTTGTGCTTGTGATTCCATCTCCAAGCACCGCCGGATCACCATCGCCACCGGGCGCCGACACCTTGATCTCCATCGTAGCATCGTTGTCGCTACGCCATCTATTGCTTCTACGACTATCCCTACCGCTTAGTGATAAAGTAAAGCAATTACGTATGCTTGCATTTCATACAATAAAGCGACAACCATATGGTTCCCCGCCAGCCAGCCGATAACTTCGTTAAAAACATGATCATCTCATACAATAAAATATAGCATCACGCCTTGACCATATCACATCACAACATGCCCCGCAAAAACAAGTTAGACGCCCTCTACTTTGTTGTTGCAAGTTTTACGAGGCTGCTACGGGCTGAGCAAGAACCGCTTTAACCTACGATCAAAACCACAACGATAATTCATCAAGTTGGTGCTGTTTTAACCTTCGCAAGGACCGGCGAAGCCACACTCGGTTCAACTAAAGTTGAGAAACAGACACAGCTTAGTCACCGTGGTGCAAAGCACGGCGGTAAACAAGTCTCGTAAGAAGCGCACGCTGTAATGTCGGTCCGGGCCGCTTCATCCAACAATACCGCCGAGCCAAAGTATGACATGCTGGTAAGCAGTATGACTTGTATCGCCCACAATTCACTTGTGTTCTACTCATGCATATAACATCAACGCATAAAACCCTGGCTCTGGGAGTTCGGAAAGGTTCCGAGTGATTCGGGTATTTTTCGGAGTACCGAAGAGTTACGGAAATTCGCCGGGGAGAAGTATTGGGCTTATTGGGCCCTCAAGGAAAGAGAGAGGGCTGCTGGGCAGGCCAAGGGCCCCCAAGGCCTAGTGCGAATTGACTAGGGAGGGGCCACACCCCTCCTTCCTTCCCTTCTCTCTTCCCCTTCCTTGTCTCCTACTCCTAATACATGGAAGGACCCTAGTTGACTAGAAAGGGGAATCCTACCCCGTGGGAGTAGGACTTCCTGTATGCCGCCATAGTAGAGGGCCGCCCTCCCTCCTCCACTCCTTTATATACGAGGGCAGGGCACCCCATGGACACACAAGTTGATCTACGGATCGCCTTAGCCGCAGCGGTGCCCCTTCCACCATATTCCACCTCGGTCATATCGTCATGAAGCTTAGGCGGCCCTCGCCGCCGTAGAACATCAAGATCGCCACCACGCCGCCGGATGACGGAACTCTCCTCGACACTCACCTGGATCGGAGTTCGAGGGACGCCATCGAGCTGAACGTGTGCTGAACTCGAGGCTCCGTGACGCTTGGTGCATGGATCGGTCGGATCGTGAAGACATACGACTACATCAACCGCTAAGCAGTTAACGCTCCGCCACGGTCTACGAGGGTACATAGACATACACTCTCCTCTCTCGCTATGCCATCACCATGATCTTGCGGTGCGAGGAATTTTTTGAAATTACTACGCTCCCAACAAAGGGTATCGTAACCTAGGTTTTATGCGCTGATGTTATATGCACGAGTAGAACACAAATGAGTTGTGGACGATATAAGTCATACCGCCTACCAAAGATGTCATACTTTGGTTCGGGCGGCATTGTTGGATGAAGCGCCCGACCGACATTACGCCAGACGCTTACGCGAGACTGGTTCTACCGACGCTTTTGCACACTGTGGTCTGGCGGGTGCCGCTTTCCAACTTTAGTTGAACTGAAAAGCATACGCCCGGCCCTTGCGAAGGTTAAAACGGAGTCTATTTGACAAACTATCGCTGTGGTTTTGATGCGAGGTAAGAACGGTTCTTGCTAAGCCCGTAGCAGCCACGTAAAATTTGCAACAACAAAGTAGAGGACGCCTAACTTGTTTTTGCAGGCATGTTGTGATGTGATATGGTCAAAACGTGATGAGATATAAGTTGTTGTATGAGATGATCATGTTTTGTTGAAGTTATCGGCGATCGAAAAAGCTCTATGGTTGTCTCTTTGTTGCATAAGATGCAAGTACCAAATAATTGTTTTACTTTATCGCTATGCGATAGCAATAGTTGCAAGAGCAATAGTTGGTGAGACGCACCATGTGATAACACATTGATATAGATCAACATGATGAAGATCATGGTGTCGCGCTGCTGATGATAGAGATCATGACAAGATTTTTTGGAGATGGAGATCAAAGGCGCAAGATGATCATGGCCATATCATGTCACATATTTTGATTGCATATGATGTTTATCTATTATACATCTTATTCTTGCTTTGATTGACGGTAGCATTTTAAGATGATCTCTCACTAATTATCAAGAAGTGTTCTCCGAGTATGCACCGCTATGAAAGTTCATCGTGCCTGCACACCACGTGATGATCGGGTGTGATAAGCTCTCACGTCCATCTACAACGGTGCAAGCCAGTTTTGCACACGCGAATACTCAAAGTTAAACTTGACGAGCCTAGCATATGCAGATATGGCCTCGAACACGGAGACCGAAGGTCGAGCGTGAATCATATAGTAGATATGATCAACATAATGATGTTCACCATTGAAAACTACTCCATCTCACGTGATGATCGGTTATGGTTTAGTTGATTTGGATCACGTGATTACCTAGATGACTAGAGAGATGTCTGCCTAAGTGGGAGTTCTTAAGTAATATGATTAATTGAACTTAAATTTATCATGAACTTAGTCCCGGTAGTATTTTGCAAATTATGTTGTAGATCAATAGCTTGCATTGTTGCTTTCATATGTTTATTTTGATATGTTCCTAGAGAAAATTGTGTTGAAAATGTTAGTAGCAATGATGCGGATTGGATCCATGATCCGAGGTTAATCCTCATTGCTGCACGTAAGAATTATGTCCTTAATGCACCGCTAGGTGATGTACCTATTGCAGAGCAGATGCAGACGTTATGAACGCTTAGCTAAGCTCAATATGATGACTACTTGATAGTTTAGTGCACCATGCTTAATGGCTTAGAATCGACTTCAAAGACGTTTTGAACGTCATGGACCATATGAGATGTTCCAGAATTGAAGTTAATATTTCAAGCAAATACCCAATTGAGAGATATGAAGTCTCCAACAAGTTCTATAGCTAAAAGATGGAGGAGAATCGCCAACTAGTGAGCATGTGCTCAGGTTGTCTCGTGGTACTTCAATCGCTTGAATCAAGTGGGAGTTAATCTTCCGTATAAGATAGTGATTGATGAATTCTTCTAGTCACCATCACTAAGTTACTAGAACTTCGTGATGAACTATAGTATGCAAGGATGACGAAAACGATTCCCAAGCTCTTCGTGATGCTGAAATCAACGAAGGTAGAAATCAAGAAAGAGCATCAAGTGTTGATGGTTAACAAGATCACTAGTTTCAAGAAAAGGGCAAAGGAAAGAAAGGAACTTCAAGTAGAATGACAAGCAAGTTGTCACTCCCCGTGAAGAAGACCAAAGCTGACCAAAGCCTGAAACCGAGTGCTTACATCGCAAAGGAAATGGTCACTCAAGCGGAACTTCCCTAAATATTTGGCGGATAAGAAGGATGGCAAAGTGAAAAGGGGTATATTTGATATACAGGTGTTTGATGTGTGCTTTACTAGTGTTTATAGCAAGCCCTCGGTATTTGGTACTGGTTTAGTTGCTAAGATTAGTAACTCAAAACAGGAGTTGCAGAATAAACAGAGACTAGTTGAAGGGGAAGTGACGATGAGTGTTGGAAGTAGTTCCAAGATTGATATGATCATCATTGCACACTCCCTATACTTTCGGGATTAGTGTTAAACCTAAATAAATATTATTTGCGCTTATGCTGAGCATGAATATGATTTGATCATGTTTATTGCAATACGGTTATTCATTTAAAGTCAGAGAATAATTGTTGTTCTGTTTACATGAATAAAACCTTCAATGGTCATACACCCAACGAAAATGGTTTGTTGGATCTCGATCGTAGTAATACACATATACATAATATTGAGGCCAAAAGATGCAAAGTTAATAATGATAGTGCAACTTATTTGTGGCACTGCCGTTTAGGTCATATCGGGGTAAAGCGCATGAAGAAACTCCATAAATATGGATTTTCGAATCACTTGGTTATGAATCATTTGATGCTTGCAACAAAGGCCTTTTGGGCAAGATGACTAAAACTCCGCTTCTCCGAACAATGGAACGAAGCTATCGACTTATTGGAAATAATACATACCGATGTATGCGATCCAATGAGTGTTGATGCTCGTGGCAAGTATCGCTATTTTCTCGACCTTCACAAGATGATTTGAGCAGATATGGGTATATCTACTTGATGAAACATAAGTCCAAATAGTTGAAAGGTTCAAAGAATTTCAGAGTGAAGTGGAAAATCATCGTAATAAGAAAATAAAGCTATCGCGATCTGATCGCTGAGACTAATATTTGAGTTACGAGTTTGGTCTTCAATTAAAACAATGTGAAATAGTTTCATAGTTCACGCCACCTAGAACACCACATCGCTATGGTGTGTCCGAACGTCAGAATCAAGACTTTATTTGATATGGTGCGATCTATGATGTCTCTTATCGCTTTACCACTATCGCTTTGGAGTTATGCATTTGAGACAACCGATTCACGCTTAAAATAGGGCACCATCTAAACTCCGCTGAGACGACACCGTATGAACTATGGTTTAGCAAGAAACCTAAGTCTGTTGTTTCTAAAGTTTGGGGCTGCAATGCTTATGTGAAAAAGTTTCATCCCGATAAGCTCAAACCCAAATCGAGAAGTGCGCTTTCATAGAATACCCAAAGAAAACTGTTGGGTACACCTTCTATCACAGATCCAAGGCAAGACATTCGCTGTTAAGAATGGATCCTTTCTAGAGAAGGAGTTTCTCTCAAAGAAGTGAGGGAGGAAAGTAGAACTTGTTAAGATAATCAGATCTACTCCCTTATTGGAAAGTAGTTCATCACGAAATCAGTTCCAAAGGATTCCTACACCAATTAGTGAGGAAGCTAATGATGATGATCATGAAACTTCAAATCAAGTTACTACGTAACCTCGTAGGTCTTCCAGAGTAAGATCCGCACTGTAGAGTGGTGTAGTAATCATGTTCGAAGTCATGTTACTAGACCATGATGAACCTACAAACTATGAGGAAGCGATGATGAGCCCAGATTCGCGAAATGGCTCGAGGCCATAAAATCTGAGATATGATCCATGTATGAGAACAAAGTATGGACTTTGATTGACTTGCTCGATTATCAGCAAGCCATGTTAAATGAATGGATCTTCAAGAGGAAGACGGACACTGATAGTAATATTACTATCTACCAAGCTCGACTTGTTGCGAAAGGTTTTCAACAAGTTCAAGGTGTTGAATACGATGAGATTTTCACACCAGATCAATGCTTAAGTCCGTCTCAATCATGTTAGCAATTGCCACATTTTATGAAATCTGGCAAATGGATGTCAAAACTACATTCCTTAATGGATTTTTAAAGAAGAGTTGTATATGATGCAACCGTAAGGTTTTGTCAATCCTAAAGGTGCTAACAAAATGTGCAAGCTCCAAATGATCCATCTATGGACCGGTGCAAGCATATCGAGTTAGAATATACGCTTGATAAGTTGATCAAAGCATATAGTTTTACATGGACTTACGATGATGCCTCAGATTTACAATAAAGTGAGTGGGAGCACTACAGCCTTTCTCGATTAGTATATGTGAGTGACATATTGTTGATCGTAAATGATGTAGAATTTTTCTCAAAGCATAAAGGAGTGTTTTAAAGGAGTTCTTTAAAAAGAAAAGACCTCAAGAAAGCTACTTACATATTGAGCATCAAGATCTATTGAGATAGATCAAGACGCTTGATAAGATTTGCAATGAGTACATACCTTGGCAAGATTTTGAAATAGTTCAAAATGGAACACCAAAGAAAGAGTTCTTGCCTGTGTTGCAAAGGTATGAAATTGAGTAAGACTCAAACCCACCACAAAGCAGTAAAATAGAAAGAGAATAAAGTCATTCCCTATGCCTCACCATAGGTTCTATAAAGTATGCTATGCTATGTACCGCACTGTTGTATACATTGCTCAATTTGGCAAGGAGTACAATAGTGATCTAGGAGTAGATCATCGACATTGGTCAAGAATATCCTTAGTAAGGACTAAGGAGATGTTTCGATTATGGAGGTGATAAAAGAGTTTGTTGTAAAAGTTACATCAAGGTAAACTTTACATCGATCCAGATGACTCCAAGTCTCAACCTCGATACATATTGAAAGTGGAGCAATTAGCTAGAGTAGCTCCATGCAGAGCATTGTGGACATAAAATATTTGCAAAATACATACGGATCTGAATGTGATGCATCTGCTGACTAAGCTTCTCTCACGAGCAAAACATGATCACACCTTAGTACTCTTTGGGTGTTAATCACATAGCGATGTGAACTAGATTATCGACTCTAGTAAACCCTTTGGTTGTTGGTCACATGATGATGTAAACTATGGGTGTTAATCATATACGATATGAATATTGGTGTTAAATCACATGACGATGTAAACTAGATTATTGACTCTAGTGCAAGTGGGAGATCAAGGAAATATGCCCTAGAGGCAATAATAAAGTTATTATTTATTTCCTTATTTCATGATAAATGTTTATTATTCATGCTAGAATTGTATTAACCGGAAACATAATACATGTGTGAATACATACACAAACATAGTGTCACTAGTATGCCTCTACTTGACTAGCTTGTTTATCAAAGATGGTTATGTTTCCTAGCCATGGACAAAAGAGTTGTCATTTGATTAACGGATCACATCATTAGGAGAATGATGTGATTGACTTCACCCATTCCGTTAGCTTAGCACTTGATCGCTTAGTATGTTGCTATTGCTTTCTTCATGACTTATACATGTTCCTCAGAATTATGAGATTGTGCAACTCCCATTTACCTAAGAACACTTTGTTTGCTACCAAACGCCACAACGAATCGGGTGATTATAAAGGTGCTCTACAGGTGTGTTTCCAAGGTACATGTTGGGTTGGCATAATTCGAGATTAGGATTTGTCACCCGATTGCTCGGAGAGCACTAGTAGAAAAGGGGCCAATGGTCCAGCCGGCAAGCCCATTAGTCCTGGTTCAATCCGTAACCGGGACCAATTGGGGCATCGGACCCGTTCAGGAGCCCCGGAGCCGGCCGCCACGGGCCATTGGTCCCGGCTCATCTGGACCTATTGGTCCCGGCTAGGGACGAACCGGACCAATGGTCTCGCCTCCCGCCCAAACCCATTGGTCCCGGCAGGGCCCGAACCGACCAATGGTTCCCATTAGTCCCGGTTCGAGCCATCAACCGAGACTAAATGGTTGGTGCCCGCTACATGCACTGAGTTTAGTCCCACTCGCCAATCAAGGGGAACGGACTGGTTTATAAGCCCTCCTCTCTACTTTATTGAGCTCCTCCGATAATGAAAATAGATGCGCTTATATAGGTAATTTAGCATAAATTCATACGGATTTCTCTTGAAATTGCTATGAATTTAAGTTGAATTTCCTCTATAAGTTTAACTGCACTCATTTCTCGAGTAGTTTTTTTTCTTTTCTGCTATATTTATTTTTTCTTTTTATTTCTGAGTTGTAATAAGCCATTAAAAATAAGCATATATGCTCCTTTTTAGTATAGTTAATCACAACTATTTTTTGCTTCTATTCATTTCTCGAGTAGTTTTTATATAGTTTTTCTTTTTCTGCTATATTTATTTTTTCTTTTTATTTCTGAGTTGTAATAAGCCATTAAAAATAAGCATATATGCTCCTTTTTTAGTATAGTTAATCACAACTATTTTTTGCTTCTATTCATTTCTCGAGTAGTTTTTATACGTTTTTTTATTTTTCTGCTATATTTATTTTTTCTTTTTATTTCGAGTTGTAATAAGCCATTAAAAATAAGCATATATGCTCCTTTTTTAGTATAGTTAATCACAACTATTTTTTGCTTCTATTCATTTCTCGAGTAGTTTTTATATAGTTTTTTCTTTTTCTGCTATATCTATTTTTTTTTTATTTCATGTTGTAATAAGCCATTAAAAATAAGCATATATGCTCCTTTTTAGTATAGTTAATCACAACTATTTTTTGCTTCTATTCATTTCTCGAGTAGTTTTTATATAGTTTTTTTCTTTTTCTGCTATATTTATTTTTTCTTTTTATTTCGTGTTGTAATAAGCCATTAAAAATAAGCATATATGCTCCTTTTTAGTATAGTTAATCACAACTATTTTTTGCTTCTATTCATTTCGAGTAGTTTTTATATAGTTTTTTCTTTTCTGCTATATTATTTTTTCTTTTTATTTTTGTGTTGTAATAAGTCATTAAAATAAAAAGAGATGCAATGCTCCTTAATCTGCTTCAACCCTTTCGATAGTGTCAATCGTGACCGCATATAGCTCGCAGTATTCATCAGATCCCGCAAGGGTTGAAGCCAACCAACGCAGAGCATTGAGCCTCTTCGTCATTGTATCTCGCACTCAGGGCTTATAAACACCATGAGTGCCTCTCGCTTGGTGAGGTGGGACTAAAACGAAAGTCGCCGAAAGAATCAACAAAAAACAAATGCAGAGACAAAAGTAGTTAGATTGGTCTCATTGGTCCCGCCAGTGGCTCCAACCGACCATCGTATTCTTTGGTCCCGCCGGGCTCCAACCGACCAATGTCGTTGTTGTCCCGTTGAGCCACCAACCGACCAAAGGTTCGCTTCGCCTTTGGGCTGTCAAAGAGGTTTGGTCCCGGCTAGGCTCCAACCGATTAGCAGATAGTCCGCTGGTGCCACCAACCGACCAATGCTATTGCTATATATACCGGACTTGCATCCGCTTTCGATCTATCCGCCTTATATTCTCCCCGACGACGACGCTGCAAGACCGACGCCGCCGCCGTCTCCGCCGCCCGCTTCGCCGTCGCTGCCTTCGTCCGCCTCGACGCTGTCGCCGCCTCACGCTGTCGACGCCTCACTACCGACGCTGATTGCCGCCTGCACGCCTCGCCGCCTCACCACACCGCTACCGCCTCGACGCTGCCAGCCTGCTCACTTGGCCGACGCCACGCCGCCACCACACAAGACTCATTGCCACCGGCAGGTCGCTTTTTTAATTTTGTTAGATTTGTTTTAGATTTTTTGTAGTTCATAGATTTTTTGTTAGATTAGATTGTGTAATTTAGATATGTAGTTAATGTAGATTGTGTAATTAATTTGTTCAAATTATGTTAGATTTTTTTTTCTGTAAAAAGATTTTTATGTTAGATTTTTTTCTGTAAAATTATGTTAGTTTTTTATGTTATTTTTTATGTAAAAAGATTTTTATGTTAGTTTTTTATGTAAAAAGATTTTTATGTTAGTTTTTATGTAAAAGATTTTTATGTTAGATTTTTTTCTGTAAAATTTGTTCATATTGTGTAATTTAGATCTTTATGTAGGATTAGATGTGTAGTAATTTAGATATGTATTATATTATGTTAGTTTTTTTTTCTGTAAAAAGATTTTTATGTTACATTTTTTATGTTAGATTTTTTTCTGTAAAATTTGTTCATATTATGTAAGATTTTTATGTTAGTTTTTTATGTTAGATTTTTTTCTGTAAAAGATTTTTATGTTAGTTTTTTATGTTAGATTTTTTTAATGAAAAATTTGTTCATATTGTGTAATTTAGATCTTTATGTAGGATTAGATGTGTAGTAATTTAGATATGTATTATATTATGTTAGTTTTTTTTCTGCAAAAGATTTTTATGTTAGATTTTTTTATGTTAGTTTTTTTCTGTAAAATTTGTTCATATTATGTAAGATTTTTTATGTTAGTTTTTTTATGTTAGATTTTTTCTGTAAAAAGATTTTTTATGTTAGTTTTTAATGTTAGATTTTTTTTCATAAAATTTGTCCATATTGTGTAATTTAGATCTTTTTTTTTCTGTAAAATTTGTTAAATTATATTAGATGTGTAGTAATTTAGATCTTTATGTAGGATTAGATGTAGTAATTTAGAAAAGGAAAAAAGAAGAAGTAGTTTATATATGAAGTAGTTTGTTTTAGTAAGTACTACTTATTTATTTATAATAAGTGTTTAGTAGTTGAGCTAGATAGATTTAATTAATAAGACTACATTTATTTAACTATATATAGAAGTAGTTCCTGCACGACGCCGGCGATGCCTATCCCGATCCTCGCTGCCGCCGAGTCGGCGATGGAGGCCCGCTTGATCGTGGTCATGTTCGGACCTGGGCTCACGGGTTGGTATTGGGAGGTGCTAGCTGGGGACGAGGTTGGTGAGGAGGCAACCCGTTGTCGATTCGATCCTTGTTTGGTGGCGGTCGCAGGCCGTTGATTTGTGGTGAGGCATCCGGACACCACGGAGGTGGTACGCCATCGTGTCGCCGAGGAGGACGAGCACGTCTGCCGCTACATGGTTGCATTGAGGAGGTTCGACAATACCGCATGTTCTTCGTGGATCTCTCCGAGCTATGATCCTGTGATGGTTCCTTATCTTTAGTGTCCACCGCCGCCGATACCTGGGCCGGGCGCCACGGTTCTAGTTTTATTAGTGATAATATTCGATGATGTACGGACACCAAGAGATGATGTACTTTTGCTTATAATTATTGAATGCATGCTAATTTGAATACTATACTTTATTTTATGATTTGGTTTTGCTTATTGAATGCTCATATTGATAAGTTCTCCTTCATTCCCGTGTGCTAGACAATTTGGTATAATATTCAACCCAGACGACATCGATCATCGATAGTCAACCCGTGATTAATAATAATGATCTAGTTTAATATTTGAATTATGAACGAGGTCGAAATGTCGTACTCATCCGACGACGAAAATTGCCCGGGAGTGCGATCGGTGCCACGATTTCCTAGGTATGTGCGATGATTCATTGAGCTGGAGGAAGATCGGCGCTCAAAGATTAAGCTCGAGGAGACTTATGATGTTCATACGGTATTTAACGCATTTACAATAGTTTTTTTCGTAATTGCAACGCACTTCAACTATTTTAACGGTATTTTTCATCTTTTTCAATTCGACTAGCTTATCCCATGCTTTGCAAGACACTATGTCTTGGAGAGGATGGATTTTGAAGACCATGAAAATTTCAAACCAAAAAATTGTCCTAAGCACGGAACATGATGTGGATTTTCATGTAAAGCTGTACAATGCTCAGAGTGTAACCCATTTTGGTTGCAAAAATTGGGATGCATTTTGCAAGATGTATGGTCTTGATGAGGGTATGATTATCACCATGGATCTTGGTGATCCTACAATCGAGCAAGAGACACCTACGATTTGGGTCTTTGTGCATACACCTCCAGTTCTTCCCTCATGTGAGCTAAACATAGTTATTAAGTAATTTATATTGTTTATTTCAAAATATATAGTTGACAACTTATCTCCATTGACAGCTTATTTTCATTCTTCAAAGAATGTGCGGAAGATGGTAGACAGAACGTACTACACCAAAGGCTGCGAATTAACTTATCAGGAGAAACGACATCTGGTCGGATTTTGTAGAGATCTTGAGAATTACTATATCTACAATCAAACTCCTCAACATTACGGTCAATACGTGCCACTAGTGCACGTGTTGAACTACGGTAACTACCATGGAGATACCTTGGTAAGATTATTTTTTACTATTACAACATCCGTGCATCTTTTTGCACACTTCTAAAACTAGTACATCATTGCTAACTACGGTTATTACTATGTTTTTCAACAGATAATCCCGAATGAGTGTGTGCCTCATCCGATGTATACGCTGCGGTAGCCTTCATGTTTTGAACATACTACCAGGTCGCCCTACTTAATCTCAACCGTCCATATCGGGTTTCTAAAAGAAGTGGAGACATAACAATCAAAGAATGGAAAAATGTATGGATAATGTAAGGAGCTTCTTGGAAGCAATAAGCAGCGAAAGGCAAGAATTGGAGACAGGATGATCGCCATTCTTCATAATGGAGAGTCAGGTCTATATTGTTTTATGCTATTTTACCTTAAGGGTGTTTAGGTCCTATACCGCAATCGATGATCATGTGCTAAGAACAATTATGTAGGGTTGGGTTCGATGACTATATATGAGGATGATGATCGATGACTTATTATTAATAACGAGTAGAAGTAGTATGATGATGCATGATTAGTAGGACTTTATTATATACATATATATGATGATGTATGATGCAAAGCATGCATGAGCCATGTCATATCTCAAGGGTGCAATGAACATATAGCAGCAGCGTTGATAAACCAAGGACGAAGATAAGAGAGGACACTTCTCTATTAGCTAGCTATAAATAACAACCCAAAAATAAACCCCAAAACCCCTAAAGCAGCCACTTTCTTAAAAATGACTTTGGTCCCGTGGAGCCACCAACCGACCAAAGACCCTCCGACCGGCTCGGCATGTAATCATTCGAGTTACATTGGTCCCGGTTCGTGTTAGAACCGACTAATGTGTGGTGGCATTAGATGATTCATTAGTCCCGGTTCATGAACCGACTAAAGGCCCTTACGAACCGACTAATGGGTGGTTTTCTACTAGTGGAGGTATCTTCGCCTTCTCGGTAATGCACATCATTATAAGCCTTGCAAGCAATGTGACCAATGAGTTGGTTACGGATGATGCATTACAGAACGAGTAAAGAGATTTGCCGGTGACGAGATTGAACGAGGTATTGATACCAACGATCGAATCTCGCAAGTAACATACCGATGACAAAGGGAACAACGATGTTGTTATGCGGTTTGACCGATAAAGATCTTCGAGAATATGTAGGAGCCAATATGGGCATCCAGGTCCCGCTATTGGTTATTGACCGAGAATAGTTCTAGGTCATGTCTACATAGTTCTCGAACCCGTAGGGTCCGCATGCTTAAGGTTTCATGATGCTTATATTATGAGTTTATGAGTTTTGATGTACCGAAGGAGTTCGGAGTCCCGGATGAGATCGGGGACATGATGAGGAGTCTCAAATGGTCGAGACGAAAGATTGATATATTGACGACTATATTCGAGTTCGAAAGGTTCCGAGTGATTCGGTATTTTTCGAGTACCGAGAGTTACGGAATTCGCCGGGAGAAGTATTGGGCCTTATTGGGCCCTCAAGGAAAGAGAGAGGGGCTGCCTGGGGCAGGCCGCTTCTCAAGGCCTAGTCCGAATTGACTAGGGAGGCCACACCCCTCCTTCCTTCCCTTCTCTCTTCCCTTCCTAGTCTCCTACTCCTAATACATGGAAGGACCCTAGTTGACTAGGAAGGGGAACTTACCCCTGGGGAGTAGGACTTCCTGTATGCCATAGTAGAGGGCCGCCCTCCCTCCTCCACTCCTTTACATACGGGGGGGGGCACCCCATGGACACACAAGTTGATCTACGGATCGCCTTAGCCGCAAGCGGTGCCCCTTCCACCATATTCCACCTCGGTCATATCGTCGTGAAGCTTAGGCGAAGCCCTCGCACCGTAGAACATCAAGATCATCACCACGCTGTCGTGATGACGGAACTCTCCTCGACACTCAGCCGGATCGAGTTCGAGGGACGCCATCGAGCTGAACGCAGCTGAACTCGGAGGCTCCATACGCTCGGTGCTTAGATCGGTCGGATCGTGAAGACATACGACTACATCAACCGCTACAGTTAACGCTCGCTTACGGCCCACGAGGGTACGTGGACATACACTCTCCTCTCGCTGCTATGCCATCACCATGATCTTGCGCGTGCGAGGAAATTTTTTGAAATTACCAATATGGGCATCCAGGTCCCGCTATTGGTTATTGACCGAAACGGTCTCGGTCATGTTCACATAGTTCTCGAACCCGTAGGGTCCGCACGCTTAAGGTTTCATGATGCTTATATTATGAGTTTATGAGTTTTGATGTACCAAGGAGTTCGAGTCCCTGATGAGATCGGGACATGACGAGGAGTCTCAAATGGTCGAGATGTAAAGATCGATATATTGGACGACTATATTCGAGTTCGGAAAGGTTCCGAGTGATTCGGTACTTTTCGAGTACCGAGAGTTACACGAATTCGCCGGGAGAAGTATTGGGCCTTATTGGGCCCTCATGAAAGAGAGAGGGGCTGCCTAGGCAGGCCACGCGCTTCATAGCCTAGTCCGAATTGACTAGGGAGGGCCGCACCCTCCTTCTTTCCCTTCTCTTCCCTTCCTTGTCTATACTCCTAATACATGGAACGACTCCTAGTTGGACTAGAAAGGGGAATCCTACTCCTGGGGAGTAGGACTCCCCAGGTCGCGCCAGAAGAGGGCCGCCCTCCCTCCTCCACCTTTATATATACGGGTAGGGGCACCCCATAAACACACAAGTTGATCTTCGTGATCGCTCTTAGCCGCAAAGTGTGCCCCTCCACCATATTCCACCTCGGTCATATCGTCGCGAGTTTAGGCGAAGCCCCGCGCCGTAGAACATCATCATCATCACCACGCCGTCGTGCTGACGGAACTCATCCCCGAAGCTTTGCTGGATCGGAGCACGGGGATCGTCATCGAGCTGAACGTGTGCTGAACTCGGAGGTGCCGTACGTTCGATGCTTGGATCGGTCGGATCGTGAAGAAGTAGGACTACATCAACCGCGTTGTCATAAAGCTTCCGCTTACGGTCTACGAGGGTACGTGGACAACACTCTCCCCTCTCATTGCTATGCCATCACCATGATCTTGCGTAGCGAGGAAATCATTGCTAGTTGAACTGAAAAGCTACGCCCGTCCTTGCGAAGGTTAAAACAGAGTCTATTTGACAAACTATCATTGTGGTTTTGATGCGTATGTGAGATTGGTTCTTGCTTAAGCCCGTAGCAGCCACGTAAAACTTGCAACAACAAAGTAGAGGACATCTAACTTGTTTTTGTAGGGCATGTTGTGATGTGATATGGTCAAGACGTGATGAGATATAAGTTGTTGTATGAGATGATCATGTTTTGTTGAAGTTATCGGCAACTGGCAGAAGCCTTATGGTTGTCTCTTTATTGCATAAGATGCAAGCGCCAAATAATTGCTTTACTTTATCGCTATGGGACAGCAATAGTTGCAAGAGCAATAGTTGGCGAGACGACCATGTGACGACACATTGATATAGATCAAGATGATGGAGATCATGGTGTCGTGCCGGTGACGATAGAGATCATGACAGTACTTTGGAGATGGAGATCAAAGGCGCAAGATGATCATGGCCATATCATGTCACATGTTTTGATTGCATATGATGTTTATTTGTTATACATCTTATTCTTGCTTTGATTGACGGTAGCATTTTAAGATGATCTCTCACTAATTATCAAGAAGTGTTCTCCCGAGTATGCACCGCTACAAAGTTCGTCGTGCCTGCACACCACGTGATGATCGGGTGTGATAAGCTCTCACGTCCATCTACAATGGGTGCAAGCCGCTTTTGCACACGCAGAATACAAAAGTTAAACTTGACGAGCCTAGCATATGCAGATATGGCCTCGAACACGGAGACCGAAAGGTCGAGCGTGAATCATATAGTAGATATGATCAACATAGTGATGTTCACCATTGAAAGCTACTCCATCTCACGTGATGATCGGTTATGGTTTAGTTGATTTGGATCACGTGATCACTTAGATGACTAGAGAGATGTCCGCCTAAGTGGGAGTTCTTAAGTAATATGATTAATTGAACATAAATTTATCATGAACTTAGTCCTGGTAGTATTATGCAAATTATGTTGTAGATCAATAGCACGCGTTGTTGCTTTCATATGTTTATTTTGATATGTTCCTAGAGAAAACTATGTTGAAAGATGTTAGTAGCAATGATGCGGATTGGATCCGTGATCTGAGGTTTATCCTCATTGCCGCACGTAAGAATTGTGTCCTTAATGCACCGCTAGGTGATGCATCTATTGCAGAGCAGATGCGCACGTTATGAACGCTATTATCTCAATATGATGACTACTTGATAGTTTAGTGCACCATGCTTAACGGCTTAGAATCGACTTCAAAGACGTTTTTGAACGCCATGGACCATATAAGATGTTCCAGAGTTGAAGTTAATATTTCCAAAGAATACCCGAGTTGAGAGATATGAAGTCTCCAACAAGTTCTATAGCTAAAAGATGGAGGAGAATCGCTCAACTAGTGAGCATGTGCTCAGATTGTCTAGGTACTTCAATCGCTTGAATCAAGTGGGAGTTAATCTTCCAGATAAGATAGTGATTGACAGAATTTTCTAGTCACCACCACTAAGTTACTAGAACTTCGTGATGAACTATAGTATGCAAGGATGACGAAAACGATTCTTGAGCTCTTCGTGATGTTGAAATCGACGAAGGTAGAAATCAAGAAAGAGCATCAAGTGTTGATGATTGACAAGACCACTAGTTTCAAGAAAAGGGCAAAGGGAAAGGAAGGGAACTTCAAGAAGAACGCAAGCAAGTTCTCGCTCAAGTGAAGAAACCCAAGTCTGGTCCTAAGCTCGAGAATAAGTGCTTCTACCGCAAAGAGATCGGCATCGAAGCGGAACTACCCCAATTGGTTGGCGATAAGAAGGATGGCAAAGTGAACATAAGTATATTTGATATACATATTATTGATGTGTACTTTACTAGTGTTTATAGCAACCCTCAAGATTTGATACTAGTTCAGCTTGCTAAGATTAGTAACTCAAACGGAGTTGCGTATAAACAGAGACTAGTTAAGGGTGAAGTGACGATGTGTGTTGGAAATAGTTCCAAGATTGATATGATCATCATCGCACACCCCTATACTTTCGGATTAGTGTTGAACCTAAATAAATGTTATTTGGTGTTTATGCGCTGAGCATGAATATGATTTGATCATGTTTATTGCAATACGGTTATTCATTTGTTAGAGAACAATTGTTGTTCTATTTACATGAATAAAACCTTCTATGGTCATACACACCAACGAAAATGGTTTGTTGGATCTCGATCGTAGTAATACACATATTTTATAATATTGAAGCCAAAAGATGCAAAGTTAATAATGATAGTGCAGCTTATTTGTGGCACCGCCGCTTAGGTCATATTGGTGTAAAGCGCATCGAAGAAACTCCATGCTAATGGGATTTTGGAATCACTTGATTATGAATCACTTGATGCTTATGTAACAATGCATCATGGGCAAGATGACTAAGACTCCGCTTCCTAACAATGGAGCGAGCGATCGACTTATTGGAAATAATACATACCGATGTATGCGATCCGATGAGTGTTGAGGCTCATGTGGGTATCGTATTTTCTCGACCTTCACAGATGATTTGAGCAGATATGGGTATATCTACTTGATGAAACGTAAGTCTGAAATAGTTGAAAGGTTCAAAGAATTTCAGAGTGAAGTAGAAAATCATCGTAACAAGAAAATAAAGTTTTTGCGATCTGATCGTGGAGATGAATATTTGAGTTACGAGTTTGGTCTTCATTAAAACAATGTGGAATAGTTTCACAAACTCACGCCACCTGGAACACCACAATGTAATGGTGTGTCCGAACGTCGTAATCGTACTTTACTAGATATGGTGCGATCTATGATATCTCTTATCAGTTTACCACTATTGTTTTGGGGTTATGCATTAGAGACACCGATTCACGCTTAATAGGGCACCATCTAAACTGCTGAGACGACACCGTATGAACTATGGTTTAGCAAGAAACCTAAGTTGTTGTTTCTTAAAGTTTGGGGCTGCGATGCTTATGTGAAAAGTTTCATCCTCGATAAGCTCGAACCCAAATCGGAGAAGTGCGCTTCATAAAATACCCAAAGGAAATGTTGGATACACCTTCTATCACAGATCCGAAGGCAAGATATTCGTTGTTAAATGGACCCTTTCCAGAGAAGGAGTTTCTCTCAAAGAAGTGAGGGAGGAAAGTAGTGCTTGATAAGGTATTTGTACCTTCTCCCTTATTGAAAGTAGTTCATCCCGTAAAATTGTTCCCGTGACTACTACACCAATTAGTGAGGAAGCTAATGATGATGATCATGTAACTTCAGATCAAGTTACTACCAAACCTCGTGAGGTAAAATAGAGGAGATCCGCACTAGAGTGGTACGGTAATCCTGTTCTGGAGGTCATGTTATTTGACCATGACAAACCTACGAACTATGAGGAAGCGATGATGAGCCCAGATTCCGCGAAATGGCTTGAGGCCATAAAATCTGAGATATGATCCATGTATCAGAACAATGTATGGACTTTGATTGACTTGCTCGATGATCAGCAAGCCATGTTAAATGAATGGATCTTCAAGAGGAAGACGGACACTGATAGTAGTGTTACTATCTTCTAAGCTCGACTTGTTGCGAAAGGTTTTCAACAAGTTCAAGGTGTTGAATACGATGAGATTTTCTCATTCAGACGATGCTTAAAGTATGTCCGAATCATGTTAGCAATTGCCACATTTTATGAAATCGCAAATGGATGTCAAAACTGCATTCCTTAATGGATTTATTAAAGAAGAGTTGTATATGATGCAACCGAAGGTTTTGTCAATCCTAAAGGTGCTAACAAATGTGCAAGCTCCAGCTATCCATCTATGGACTGGTGCAAGCATCTCGAGTTGAATATACGCTTTGATTAGTTGATCAAAGCATATAGTTTTATATGGACTTACGATGAAGCCTGTATTTACAATAAAGTGAGTGGGAGCACTACAGCTTTTCTGATTAGTATATGTGAGTTTTTCTGCAAAGCATAAAGGAGTATTTGAAAGGTGTTTTTCGAAGAAAGACCTCAGTAAAGCTACTTACATATTGAGCATCAAGATCTATTGAGATAGATCAAGACGCTTGATAAGATTTTCAATGAGTACATACCTTGACAAGATTTTGAAGTAGTTCAAAATGGAACAGTCAAAGAAAGAGTTCTTGCCTGTGTTGCAAAGGTATGAAATTGAGTAAGACTCAAATCCCGACCACAAAGCAGAAAATAGAAAGAGAATGAAAAGTCATTCCCTATGCCTCACCATAGGTTCTATAATGTATGCTATGCTATGTACCTGCACTGTTGTATACCTTGCTCAGATTTGACAAGGAGTACAATAGTGATCTAGGAGTAGATCATCGACATTGGTCAAGAATATCCTTAGTGAGTACTAAGGAAATATTTCTCGATTATGGAGGTGATAGAAGAGCCCGTCAGAAAAGTTACCCTGCAAGTTTTCACACCGATCCGTATGACTCTAAGTCCTAATCTGATACATATTGAAAGGGGAGCAATTAGCTAGAGTAGCTCCGCAGGGCATTGTAGACATAGAATATTTGCAAAATACATACGGCTCAATGTGACAGAATCTGCTGACTAAGCTTCTCTCACGAGCAAAACATGATCACACCTTAGTACTCTTTGGGTGTTAATCACATAGCGATGTGAACCAGATTATCGACTCTAGTAAACCCTTTGGGTGTTGGTCACATGATGATGTGAACTAGGTGTTAATCATATATAGATATGAATATTGGTGTTAAATCACATGGCGATGTGAACTAGATTATTGACTCTAGTGCAAGTGGGAGACTCAAGGAAATATGCCCTAGAGACAATAATAAAGTTCTTATTTATTTCTTATTTCATGATAAATGTTTATTATTCATGCTAGAATTGTATTAACCGAAACATAATACATGTGTGAATACATAGACAAACATAGTGTCACTAGTATGCCTCTACTTGACTAGCTCTGCTTATCGAGATGGTTATGCTTCCTAGCCATGGACAAAAGAGTTGTCTTTGATTAACGGGATCACATCATTAGGAGAATGATGTGATTGACTTGACCCATTCCTTTAGCTTAGCACTTGATCGCTTAGTATGTTGCTATTGCTTTCTTCATGACTTATACATGTTCCCGTAACTATGAGATTATGCAACTCCTGCTTAACGGAGGAACACTTTGGTGCTACCAAACGCCACAACGTGAATCGGGTGATTATAAAGGAGTACTACAGTGTCTCCAAAGGTACATGTTGGGTTCACAGATTTCGAGATTAGGTTTTGTCACCCGATTGCTCGGAGAGGTATCTCCGGCCTCTCGGTAATGCACATCACTATAAGCCTTGCAAGCAATGTAGCTAATGAGTTAGTTATGGAATGATGCATTACGAACGAGTAAAGAGATTTGCCAAGAACGAGATTGAACTAGGTATTGATACCGACGATCGAATCTCGCAAGTAACATACCGATGACAAAGGGAACAACGATGTTGTTATGCGATTTGACGATAAAGATCTTTGTAGAATATGTGGGAGCCAATATGGGCATCCAGTCCCGCTATTGGTTATTGACCGAAACGGTCTCGGTCATGTGTACATAGTTCTCGAACCCGTAGGGTCCGTGACGCTTAAGGTTTCGCTGACGATATAGTATTATATGAGTTATGCATGTTGGTAACCGAATGTTGTTCTAATCCTGATGAGATCATGGACATGACGAGGAACTCCTAATGGTCCGAGATAAAGTTTGATATATGGGATAGTAGTGTTTGATCTCCTAAGGGTTCCGAATTCACCGAAGGGGTTCCGGATGTTTCAAATGTTTGGGTACGAGAACACGTTATTTGGGCTAAAGGGAAAGCCCATGAGGCTTATGGAAAGTGCAAAAGGAAGTTTTATGAGATCAGAGGCTAGACGCCAGAACCCCTCGGCGTTTAGGTGGTAGACGCCGAACCCCGGCGCCTAGCCCTCGAGTCCGTGGTAGGGCTCTTGCCTTTCGGGCAAAACCGACTTTGAGGAGGCTTTTACTCAAAGTTTCACCCTGTGGCTCAACATATAAATAGAGGGCGGGCTAGCACCAAAGACACATCAAGAAACACCAAGCCGCAGTGCCGCAACCCCGCCCCTCTAGTTTATCCTCCGTCATAGTTTTCGAGTGCTTAGGCGGCCTCGCGAAATTGTTCTTCACCAACACCGCCACCACGCCGTCAGGCCGCCGAACTCATCTACTACTTCACCCGCCTTGGTGGATCGAGAAGGCGAGGACGCCATCGAGCTGAACGCAGCGTAACTCGGAGGTGCCGTATGCTCGGTACTTGGATCGGTCGGATCGTGAAGACGCACGACTACATCAACCGCTGATAAACGCTCGCCAGCGATCTTCAAGGGTATGAAGATACACTTCTCTGTTGCTATACCATCACCATGATCTTGCGTGCGAGGAATTTTTTGAAATTACTACGCCCCAACAAAGGTATCGAGCCAAGGTTTTATGCGCTGATGTTATATGCATGAGTAGAACACAAGTGAGTTGTGGACGATATAAGTCATACTGCCTACCAAAGATGTCATACTTTGGTTCAGCGGTATTGTGAGATGAAGCGCCCGGACCGACATTACGCCAGACGCTTACGCGAGACTGGTTTCACTGCTACGAGCACTCGTGCTTAAAGGTGACTGGCGGGTGTCTCGCTCTCTCACTTTAGTTGAATCGAAAGTGCTACGCCCGTCCTTGTGAAGGTTAAAACGAGTCTATTTGACAAACTATCGCTGTGGTTTTGATGCGAGGTAAGAACGGTTCTTGCTAAGCCCGTAGCAGCCACGTAAAATTTGCAACAACAAAGTGGAGGACGCCTAACTTGTTTTTGCAGGCATGTTGTGATGTGATATGGTCAAGACGTGATACTATATTTTATTGTATGAGATGATCATGTGTTGTAACCGGTTATCGGCAATCGGCAGGAGCCATATGGTTGTCGCTTATTGTATGAAATGCAACGCTCAGTAATTGCTTTACTTTATCACTAAGCGGTAGCGATAGTCGAGAAGCAATAGATGGCGAAACGACAACGATGCTACGATGGAGATCAAGGTGTCACGCCAAAGACGATGGTGATCATGACGGTGCTTCAAGATGGAGATCACAAGCACAAGATGATGATGACCATATCATATCACTTATATTGATTGCATGTGATGTTTATCCTTTATGCATCTTATCTTGCTTTGATTGACGGTAGCATTTTAAGATGATCTCTCACTAATTATCAAGAAGTGTTCTCCCGAGTATGCACCGCTATAAAGTTCTCGTGCCGAGACACCACGTGATGATTGGGTGTGATAGGCTCTATGTTCAAATACAACGGTGCAAAACAGTTGCACACGCGAATACTCAAAGTTATACTTGACGAGCCTAGCATATACAGATATGGCCTCGGAACACGGAGACCGAAAGGTCGAGCGTGAATCATATAGTAGATATGATCAACAAAGAGATGTTCACCATTGAAACTACTCCATCTCACGTGATGATCGGACATGGTTTAGTTGATTTGGATCACGTGATCACTTAGATGACTAGAGAGATGTCTATCTAAGTGGGAGTTCTTAAGTAATACGATTAATTGAACTTTAATTTATCATGAACTTAGTCCTAGTAGTATTTTGCAAATTATGTTGTAGATCAATAGTTCGCGTTGTTGCTTTCATATGTTTATTTTGATATGTTCCTAGAGAAAACTGTGTTGAAAGATGTTAGTATCAATGATGCGGATTAGATCCGTGACATGAGGTTTATCCTCATTGTCGCATGTAAGAATTATGTCCCCGATGCACCGCTAGGTGATGCACCTATTGCAGGAGCATATGCACGTTATGAATGTTTAGCTAGCTCAAGATGATGACTACTTGATAGTTTAGTGCACCATGCTTAACGGCTTAGAATCGGGACTTCAAAGACGTTTTGAACGCCATGGACCATATGAGATGTTCCAGAGTTGAAGTTAATATTTCCAAGAATACCCGAATTGAGAGATATGAAGTCTCCAACAAGTTCTATAGCTGAAAGATGAAGGAGAATCGCCAACTAGTGAGCATGTGCTCGACTATCCGGGTACTTCAATCGCTTGAATCAAGTGGGAGTTAATCTTCCAGATAAGATAGTGATTGATGAATTTCTAGTCACCATCTCTAAGTTACTAGAACTTTGTGATGAACTATAATATGCAAGGGATGACGAAGTTATTCTCGAGCTCTTCATGATGTTGAGATCGCGAAGGTAGAAATCAAGAAAAGAACATCAAGTGTTGATGGTTAACAAGATCACTAGTTTCAAGAAAAGGCAAAGGAAAAGAAGGGAACTTCAAGAAGAACGGCAAGCAAGTTGTTGCTCAAGTGAAGAAACCCAAGTCTGGTCCTAAGCCCGAGACTAAGTGCTTCTACCGCAAAGAGACTGGTCACCGAAGAGGTACTACCCCAAGTGATTGGCGGATAAGAAGGATGGCAAAGTGAACATAATTATATTTGATATACATGTTATTGATGTGTACGTTATTAGTGTTTATAGCAACCCTCAAGATTTGATACTAGTTCGGCCTAAGATTAGTAACTCAAACGGAGTTGCGTATAAACAGAGACTAGTTAAGGGTGAAGTGACGATGTGTTGGAAATAGTTCTAAGATTGATATGATCATCATCGCACACTCCCTATACTTTCGGATTTGTGTTAAACCTAAATAAGTGTTATTTGGTGTTTGCGCTGAGCATGAATATGATTTGATCATGTTTATTGCAATATGGTTATTTATGTAATTTAGAGAATAATTGTTGTTCTGCTTTCATGAATAAAACCTTCTATGGTCATACACCCAATGAAAATGGTTTGTTGATCTCGATCGTGTGATACACACATTCATAATATTGAAGCCAAAAGATGCAAAGTTAATAATGATAGTGCAACTTATTTGTGGCACCGCCGCTTGGGTCATATCGTAAAGCGATGAAGAAACTCCATAAAGATGGATTTTCGAATCACTTGGTTATGAATCATTTGATGCTTAAGTAACCGCGCTTTTGGGCAAGATGACTAAAACTCCGTTCTTCGAACAATGGAACGAAGCATCGACTTATTGGAAATAATACATACCGATGTATGCAATCCGATGAGTGTAGAGGCTCAAGGCGATATCATTATTTTCTGACCTTCACAGATGATTTGAGCAGATATGGGTATATCTACTTGATGAAACATAAGTCTGAAATAGTTGAAAGGTTCAAAGAATTTCAGAGTGAAGTGGAGAATCATCATAACAAGAAAATAAAGTTTCTGTGATTTGATCGCGGAGACAAATATTTGAGTTACGAGTTTGGTCTTCATATAAAACAATGTGGAATAGTTTCACAGCTCACGCCACCTGGAACACCACAATGTAATGGTATCTCCGGATGTTGTAATCGTACTTTACTAGATATGGTGCGATCTATGATGTCTCTTATCAGTTTACCACTATCATTTTGGGGTTATGCATTAGAGACAGCTGCATTCACGCTTAATAGGGCAACATCTAAACCGCTGAGATGACACCGTATGAACTATGGTTTAGCAGAAACCTAAGTCTGCGCTTTCTTAAAGTTTGGGGCTACGATGCTTATGTGAAAAGTTTCATCCCGATAAGCTCAAACCCAAATCGAGAAGTGCGTTTCATAGAATACCCAAAGGAAATGTTGGGTACACCTTCTATCACAGATCCAAGGCAAGATATTCGTTGTTAAAATGGATCCTTTCTAGAGAAGGAGTTTCTCTTGAAAGAAGTGAGTGGGAGGAAAATAGAATTTGATAAGGTAATTGTACCTTCCCCTAATTGAAAATAGTTCATCACCAAATCAGTTCCAGTGATTCCTACACCAATTAGTGAGGAAGCTAATGATGATGATCATGAAACTTCTGATCAAGTTGCTATAGAACCTCGTAGGTCTTCCAGAGTACGGTTCGCACCATAGTGGTACGGTAATCCTGTTCTGAAAGTCATGTTACTAGACCATGATAAACCTACGAACTATGAGGAAGCGATGATGGGCCCAGATTCCACAAAATGGTTTGAGGCCATGAAACCTGAGATGGGATCCATGTATGAGAACAAAGTGTGGACTTTGGTGGACTTGCCCGATGATCGGCAAGCCATAGAAAATAAATGGATCTTCAAGAGGAAGACGGACACTGATAGTAGTATTACTATCTACAAAGCTCGACTTGTTGTGAAAGGTTTTCGACAAGTTCAAGGTGTTGAATACAATGAGATTTTCTCACTCAGACGATGCTTAAGTCTGTCCAATCATGTTAGCAATTGCCACAATTTATGAAATCTGCAAATGGATGTCAAAACTACATTCCTTAATGGTTTTCTTAAAGAAGAGTTGTATATGATGCAACCGTAAGGTTTTGTTGATCCAAAAGGTGCTAATAAAGTGTGCAAGCTCCAAAGAATCCATCAATTGACCGTGCAAGCATCTCGAGTTGAATATACGCTTTGATCACTTGATCAAAGCATATGGTTTTATACAGTCTTTTGGAAAGACCTGTATTTACAAGAAAGTGAGTGGGAGCACTACATCATTTCTGATATGTATATGTGAATAACATATTGTTGATCGGAAATAATGTAGAATTATTCAGCAAAACATAAAGGAGTGTTTGAAAGGAGTTCTTTAAAAGAAAGACCTCAGTAAAGCTACTTACATATTGAGCATCAAGATCTATTGAGATAGATCAAGACGCTTGATAAGATTTTCAATGAGTACATACCTTGACAGGATTTTGAAGTAGTTCAAAATGGAACTGTCAAAGAAAGAGTTCTTGCCTGTGTTGCAAAGGTATGAAATTGAGTAACACTCAAATCCCGACCACAGCAAAAAATAGAAAGAGAATGAAAAGTCATTCCCTATGCCTCAGTCATAGGTTCTATAAAGTATGCTATGCTATGTACCGCACCTATTGTATACCTTGCTCAGATTTGACAAGGAGGCAATAGTGATCTAGGAGTAGATCATCGACATTGGTCAAGAATATCCTTAGTGAGGACTAAGGAAATATTTCTTGATTATGGAGGTGATAAAAGAGCCGCCGTAAAAGTTACCTCGGTGCAAGTTTTCACTCCGATCCAGATGACTCTAAGTCCTAATCGATACATATTGAAAGTGGGAGCGATTAGCTAGAGTAGCTCCGCAGAGCATTGTAGACATAGAATATTTGTAAAATACATACGGCTCAATGTGATGCAATCTGCTGACTAAGCTTCTCTCACGAGCAAAACATGATCACACCTTAGTACTCTTGGGTGTTAATCACATAGCGATGTGAACTAGATTATTGACTCTAGTAAACCCTTTGGGTGTTGGTCACATGATGATGTGAACTATGGGTGTTAATCATATATAGATATGAATATTGGTGTTAAATCACATGGCGATGTGAACTAGATTATTGACTCTAGTGCAAGTGGGAGACTCAAGGAAATATGCCCTAGAGGCAATAATAAAGTTATTATTTATTTCTTATTTCATGATAAATGTTTATTATTCATGCTAGAATTGTATTAACCGAAACATAATACATGTGTGAATACATAGACAAACATAGTGTCACTAGTATGCCTCTACTTGACTAGCTCTGCTTATCGAGATTGTTATGTTTTCTAGCCATGGACAAAAGAGTTGTCTTTGATTAACGGATCACATCATTAGGAGAATGATGTGATTGACTTGACCCATTCCTTTAGCTTAGCACTTGATCATTTAGTATGTTGCTATTGCTTTCTTCATGACTTATACATGTTCCCGTAACTATGAGATTATGCAACTCCTGCCACCGGAGGAACACTTTGGTGCTACCAAACGCCACAACGAATCGGGTGATTATAAAGGAGTACTACAGGTGTCTCCAAAGGTACATGTTGGATTGGCGATTTCGAGATTAGGTTTTGTCACCCGATTGTCGGAGAGGTATCTCCGCCCTCTCGGTAATGCACATCACTATAAGCCTTGCAAGCAATGTAGCTAATGTGTTAGTTACGGAATGATGCATTACGTAACGAGTAAAGAGACTTGCCACCAACGAGATTGAACTAGGTATTGATACCAACGATCGAATCTCGCAAGTAACATACCGATGACAAAGGAACAACGATGTTGTTATGCGGTTCGACCGATAAAGATCTTCAGAGAATATGTGGGAGCCAATATGGGCATCCAGGTCCCGCTATTGGTTATTGACCGGAAACGTGTCTCGGTCATGTCTACATAGTTCTCAAACCCGTAGGGTCCGCAAGCTTAACGTTTCGTTGACGATATAGTATTATATGAGTTATGCATGTTGGTAACCGTATGTTGTTCGGAATCCCGGATGAGATCATGGACATGACGAGGAACTCCGGAATGGTCCGGAGATAAAGTTTGATATATGGGATAATAGTGTTTGATCTCCGGAAGGGTTCCGGAATTCACCGGAAGGGGTTCCGGATGTTTCCCGAAATGTTTGGGTACGAGAACACGTTATTTGGGCCAAAGGGGAAAGCCCATGAGGCTTATGGAAAGTGCAAAAGGAAGTTTTATGAGACCAGAGGCTAGACGCCAGAACCCCGCGCCTAGGGTAGACGCCGAACCCCGTGTCTAGCCCTCGAGTCCGTAGGGCTCTTGCCTTTCGGGCAAAACCGACTTTGAGGAGGCTTTTACTCAAAGTTTCACCCCTGTGGCTCAACATATAAATAGAGGGCGGGCTAGCACCAAAGACACATCAAGAAACACCTGCCGCAGCCGCAACCCCGCCCTCTAGTTTATCCTCCGTCATAGTTTTCGAGTGCTTAGGCGGCCCCGCGGAAATTGTTCTTCACCAACACCGCTACCACGCCACAGGCTGCCGAACTCATCTACTACTACCGCCTTGCCGGATCGAGAAGGCGAGGACGCCATCGAGCTGAACATGTGCGTAACTCTGAGGTGCCGTATGCTCGTACTTGATCGGTCGGATCGTGAAGACGACGATTTACACATCAACCGCTGATAAACGCTTCGCCAGCGATCTTCAAGGGTATGAAGATACACTCCCATCTCGCTGCTATACCATCACCATGATCTTGCGCAGCGTAGGAAATTTTTTGAGATTACTACGCTCCCCAACAAAGGGCATCCGAGCCTAGGTTTTACGGTTTGATGTTATATGCACGAGTAGAACACAAGTGAGTTGTGGGCGATATAAGTCATACCGCTACCAAAGATGTCATACTTTGGTTCGGCGGTATTGTTGGATGAAGCGTCCGGACCGACATTACGCCAGACGCTTACGCGAGACTGGTTTTACCGCCGCTTTTGCACACAGTGACTAGCGGGTGTCGCTTCTCCAACTTTAGTTGAACCGAAAAGGCTACGCCCGGTCCTTATGGTTAAAACAGCATCAACTTGACAAACTATCGCTGTGGTTTTGATGCGAGGTGAGATTGGTTCTTGCTTAAGCCCGTAGTAGCCACGTAAAACTTGCAACAACAAAGTAGAGGACGCCTAACTTGTTTTGCAGGCATGTTGTGATGTGATATGGCCAAGACATGATGCTATATTTTATTGTATGAGATGATCATGTTTTGTAACCGGTTATCGCAAATCGCAGGAGCCATATGGTTGTCACTTTATTGTATGAAATGCAATGCCTCAGAATTGCTTTACTTTATCACTAAGCGTAGCGATAGTCGAGAAGCAATAGATGGCGAAACGACAACGATGCTACGATGGAGATCAAGGTGTCGCTACCGGTGATGATGGTGATCATGACGCAAGCTTCGAGATGGAGATCACAAGCACAAGATAATGATGGCCATATCATATCACTTATATTGATTGCATGTGATGTTTATCCTTTATGCATCTTATCTTGCTTTGATTGACGGTAGCATTTTAAGATGATCTCTCACTAAAAATTATCAAGAAGTGTTCTCCCGAGTATGCACCGCCGCAAAGTTTGTCGTGCCTGCACACCACATGATGATCGGTGTGATAGCTCTACGTCCATCTACAACGGATGCAAGCCAGTTTTGCACACGCAGAATACTCAAAGTTAAACTTGACGAGCCTAGCATATGCAGATATGGCCTCGAACACGGAGACCGAAAGGTCGAGCGTGAATCATATAGTAGATATGATCAACATAAGATGTTCACCATTGAAAACTACTCCATCTCACGTGATGATCGGTTATGGTTTAGTTGATTTGGTCACGTGATCACTTAGATGACTAGAGAGATGTCTGCCTAAGTGGGAGTTCTTAAGTAATATGATTAATTGAACTTAAATTTATCATGAACTTAGTCCCGTAGTATTTTGCAAATTGTGTTGTAGATCAATAGCTCGAGTTGTTGCTTTATATGTTTATTTTGATATGTTCCTAGAGAAAATTGTGTTGAAAATGTTAGTAGCAATGATGCGATTGGATCCGCGATCTTAGGTTTATCCTCATTGCTGCACGTAATTATGTCCTTAATGCAATCGCTAGGTGATGCATCTATTGCAGGAGCGATGCGACGTTATGAATGTTTGGCTAGCTCAATATGATGACTACTTGATAGTTTTGTGCACCATGCTTTATGGCTTTGAATCGACTTCAAAGATGTTTTGAACATCATGGGCCATATGAGATGTTCCAGAATTGAAGTTAATATTTCAAGCAAATACCCGAGTTGAGAGATATGAAGTCTTCAACAAGTTCTATAGCTAAAAGATGGAGGAGAATCGCCAACTAGTGAGCATGTGCTTAGATTGTCCGGGTACTTCAATCGCTGATACAAGAGGGAGTTAATCTTCCGATAAGATAGTGATTGATGAATTTTCAGTCACCATCACCAAGTTAGTAGAACTTCGTGATAAACTATAGTATGCAAGGGATGATGAAAATGATTCCCAGTTTTTCATGATGATGAAATCGTTGAAGGTAGAAATCAAGAAAGAACATCAAGTGTTGATGGTTAACAAGACCACTAGTTTAAAAAAAGGGCAAAGGGATAGAAGGAACTTCAAGAAGAACGGCAAGCAAGTTGTCGTTAAGTGAAGAAGCCCAAGTCCGACCTAAGCCCGAGACTAAGTGCTTCTACCGCAAAGGGACCGCAAAGTATTTGGTGGATAAGAAGGATGGCAAAGTGAACAAAAGTATATTTGATATACATGTTATTGATGTGTACTTTACTAGTGTTTATAGCAACCCCTCGGTATTTGGTAATCGTTCAGCCATAAGAGTAGTAACTCAAAACGGAGTTGCGTAATAAATGTAAACTAGTTAAGGGTGAAGTAACGATGTGTGTGAATGTAGTTTCAAGATTGATATGATCATCATCGCACACTCCCTATACTTTCGGGATTAGTGTTGAACCTAAATAAATGTTATTTGGTGTTTATGCTGAGCATGAATATGATTTGATCGTGTTTATTGCAATACGCTTATTCATTTAAGTAAGAGAATAAATTGTTGTTCTATTTACATGAATAAAACGTTATATGGTTACACATCCAATGAAAATGGTTCATTAGATCTCGATCGTAGTGATACACATATTCATAATATTGAAACCAAAAGATGCAAAGTTAATAATGATAGTGCAACTTATTTGTGGCAATCGCTGCTTAGGTCATATTATGTAAAGCGATGAAGAAACTCCATGCCGATGGGATTTTGGAATCACTTGATTATGAATCACTTGATGCTTATGTAACCATGCCTCATGGGCAAGATGACTAAGACTCCATTCTCCTGAACAAAGGAGCGAGCAACCGACTTATTGGAAATAATACATACCGATGTATGCGATCCGACGAGTGTTAAGGCTCACAAGCGGTATCGTATTTTCTCGACCTTCACAGATGATTTGAGTAGATATGGGTATATCTACTTGATGAAACATAAGTCTAAAATAGTTGAAAGGTTCAAAGAATTTCAGAGTGAAGTGGAAAATCATCGTAATAAGAAAATAAAGTTTCTACGATCCGATCGGAGACAAATATTTGAGTTACGAAGTTTGGTCTTCAATTAAAACAATGTGGAATAGTTTCACAAATTCATGCCACCGAACACCACATCATAATGGTGTGTCCGAACGTCATAACTGCATTTTATTGGATATAGTACAATCTATGATGTTTCTTACCGATTTATTTAATATGATTTTGGGATCATGCATTAGAGACAACCGCATTCACGTTAAATAGGGCACCATCTAAACTGCTGAGACGACACTATATGAACTCGGTTTAGCAAGAAACCAAAGTTGTCTTTTCTTAAAGTTTGGGGCTGGCGCTTATGTGAAAAGTTTCATCCCGATAAGCTCAAACCTAAATCGAGAAGTGTGTCTTCATAGAATACCCAAAGGAGACTGCTGGGTACACCTTCTATCACAGATCCGGAGGCAATACATTCGCTGTTAAAATGGATCCTTTCTAGAGAAGGAGTTTCTCTCGAAAGAAGTGAGTGGAGGAAAGTAGAACTTGATGAGGTAATAGTACCAGCTCCCTTATTGGAAAGTAGTTCATCACGTAAATCGGTCTCCGTGACACCTACACCAATTAGTGAAGAAGTTAATGATAATGATCATGAAACTTCAGATCAAGTTATTACTAAACTTCATAGATCAACCTGAGTAAGATCCGCACAAGAGTGGTACGGTAATCCTATTCTGGAAGTCATGTTACTACACCATGATGAACCTACGAACTATGAGGAAGCGATGATGAGCCCAGATTCCGCGAAATGGCTTGAGGCCATAAAATCTGAGATATGATCCATGTATGAGAACAAAGTATGGATTTTGATTGACTTGCTCGATGATCGCAAGCCATGTTAATTAAATAGATTTTAAGAGGAAGACGGACGCTGATAGTATTGTTACTATCTACAAAGCTAGAATTGTCGCAAAAGGTTTTCGACAAGTTCAAAGTGTTGACTACGATGAGAGTTTCTCACCAGATCTATGCTTAAGTCTATCCGAATCATGTTAGCAATTGCCGATTTTATGAAATCTGGCAAATGGATAAACAAAACTGCATTCCTTAATGGAGTTATTAAAAAAATTTTAAAACCCAAGGAATTTAAAATTCCCTTTAAAAAAAAATTTCTTAATCCCCAAAAAAAATTTGGTTAAAAAGGGGAAAATTAAAAAAAAATTTTAAAAACCAGCCCCAACACCCATAATTTGGGTGTTCCAAGGGCTAACCCTTTTTTTTTTTTTTTTCCAAACCAAATTAAATTTTTTCCCCTTAAAAAATTTTTTTTAAAAGGCCCCCTAAAAAAACCCCTTTTTTTTTAAAAAAAAGGTTTTTTAAATTTTCCCCCTTTTTGGGAAAAATTTAATTTCCCCAAACCTAAAAAATTTCCTTTTTTAAAAAAAAAAGGGGGGCCCCTTCCATTTGGGGGGTTTTTCCTTGAAAAGGGGTTTTCCAAGAAATTTTTAAAAAGTGATTTAAAAAAACCCCTTGGGGCCAGGCCCCCCTTTTGGGAAAACCAAAAAAAGTTCCAAATTTAAAATTTTTTTGGGGTTTTTTTTTTTCAACCAAAACTAAAACCTTTTCAAGGGGTAAAAAAAATGGAAAATTAAAAATTTTTTTTTTAAAATGAAATTCAAAAAAGGGGGCCCCAATTCCCGAAAAAAACCCTTTAAAAGGAAAAATTTAAAGAAAAGGGGGATTTTGATTTTTCAAACCCCAAAAATTTTTTTTTTAAAAAAAAAAAATTTTTTTCTAAAAAATTTAAAGGGGAAAAAAGGGGTTCTAAAAAATTTAAAAATTTTAAAAAACCCAAATTTTGTTTTTTTTTTTGGGCCAAAAAAAACTGCTTCCAAAAAGTTTTAAAAAGGATTTTTTAAAAGGTTTGCCCCTTTTTTTTAAAAAACCCCCCTTCTTTTTTTCCCCCCCTTTTTTTTAAACCTTGGGTTTTGTTAACCAAAATTTGGGTTTCCCCTTTTTTAACCCCCTTTTAAAAAAAAAGGGAAATTTTTTTTTAAAAAAGTTCCCCCTTCCAAATTTTTGGGTTGGGAATTCCTTCCAATTAAAAAAGGGAAATTTCCCCTTTAACCCGGGGCCCAAAATTTAAACACCCCAAAAAACCTTTTTTTTATGAATTTTGGAAATTTTTTTTTCCCCCCCCTTAAAATTTAACCCCAACCCCCCCCCAAGGCCAAAAAAGGGTTTTCAAAAATTTTAAAATTTTTTTCAAAGGTCAATTTCCCTCCCCCCAAATTTTCCCCTTTTAAAACCCCTTTCCGGTTTTTTTCCCCAGCCCAAAATTCCCCCCAAATTTCCCCTTTTTTTTCCAACATTTTAAATTTTCCAAAAATTTTTAAAAAAAAAAAAAACAAAAAAATTTTTAAAAATTTTTTTTAAAAAAAAATTTCAATTAAATTTTTTTTTTTTAAAACTCCCCGGTTTCTTTTTTTTTGGAAATTTCCAAAAAAAAAACCCCAATTCATTTGGGGGTTTTTTTTGGTAAATAAAAAACCCTTTTTAAACCCCTTTTTTTTTAAAATTGGTTTGGGTTTAAAAAAAACCTTTTTTTTTCCCCCCTTTAAAATTTTATCCCCAATTTTTTTCCGGGAAGAAATTTTTGGCCCTTTGAAATTTTAAAAATTTTTTTAATTTTTGGGGTTTTTTTAAAAAATTTAAAGCCAAATAAGGGTTTTTAAAACCTTTTTTAAAAATTTTTAAAACCCCTTTTTCCTTTTTTTCCCCCTTCCAAAAACCCAAACCCCAAAAAGGGGAAATTCCCCACTTTCCCCACCCCCCAAAAAATTTTGCCCGTTTTAAAAAAACCCAAAAGGGGTTTGGAATTTTAAAATTAAAAAAAAAATTGCCGAAAAACCCCCAAAAAATTTTAAAAAATTTTTCCCGGAATTTCCTTAAAATTTCCCCAAAAATTTAATTTTCTTTTTTTTTTTTTTCCCACCCCTTAACCCAAAACCTTTTCCCCCCCAAAACCAAAAAAAAAGGGTTTTTTAACCAAAAGGGGGTAACAAACCTTTTTAAAAAGGGAAAAAACCCCCAAGGTTAAAAAATTTAAACCCCCCAAAAACAAAAATTTTTTCCCCCCCCCCCCAAAAAAGGGGTTTTGGGTTAAAAATTTTTTTCCCCCAAAATTTGGTTCCCGGGAAAAAATTTTTAAAATTTGGGCCCAAACCCCGTTTTTTTTTTTTTTTTCCCCCCCGGCCAACCGGGCCCCCTTTTCCCCCCTTTTCCCCAAAAAAAACCACCCCGGTTCCCCGGGGGGGGGGGTTTTCCGGGACGGGGGCCCCCGGTTTGGGGCTTTTTCCCCCCCCAAAAATTGAAATTTATGGGGGGCCCCGGAAACCTTGGGTTTTAAAAAAATTTTTTCAAAAAAAAAAAAAAAAGGGAGGGGCCCCCGGGGCCCCAAAAAAACCCCCAAAAAACCCCCCAAAACCCCCCGGTTGGGGAAAGGAAAAAGGGGGGGGGGCCCCTCCCCCCAAATTTGGACAAAAGGGGGGCCCACCCCCCCCCTTTCCGGCGGGGGGGCCCCCCCCCTTTTTAAATTTTTTTTTTTCAAAACCCCTTTCCAACCCCTAAATTCCCAAAATTTTCCCGGGGCCCCAAGGGGCCCCCCCCCCCGGGGCCCCCCCCAAAAAAAAAATAAATTCCGCCCAAAAGGGGGCCCAAAAGGGGTTCCCAAAAAGGGCCCCCCCCCGGGAAACCCCAATTGGGCCGGGGGAAAAAGGGGAAAAAAAAAATTTTTTCCCCCCCAAACCAAATTTTTCCTTTGGGCCCGGGGGCCCCCCCAAGGGCCCTTCCCAATACCTTTTCCCCCAAAAAGTTTTCCCCTTCCGAAAAACCCCCAAAAAACCTTTTAACCCAAAAGGCTTTAAATTAATTGGGGCCCCCAATTTCCCCCCCGGGGCCCAAACCCCAAAATTAACCCCCAAACATTAAATTAAAACCTTAAAAACCTTTTAAAAACCCCTTTTGGCCCTTTGGTTAAAAAAGGTTTCCAAAAGGGGCCCTTTAAATAAAAGGGGTTTTAAAGCCCAAAAACCCAAAAAAAAACTTTTTTAAAAAAAAACCCCTTTCCTTTTTTAATAAAATTTTCCCAAATTTAAATTTTTAAAAACCCCCTTTTTTTTAAAAAAAACTAAATTTTTTTTTTTAACCAAATGGGTTTTTTCCGGGGAAAAAACCTTTAATAAACCAAATTTAAAAAAAAAATTTAAATTCCCTTTGGGAAAATTTTTAAGCCCCTTTTCCCAAAAATTTTTTTAAAAAAAACCCTTTAAAATTTTAATAATTTTTGGGTTAACTTTATTTTAAAAAAAAAAAAAAATTTCAACCCTTTAAAAACCCCAAAAACCTTTTTTTTGGGAAAAAAATTTAAAATTTGTCCCTTTGGGGCCCCTTTTAAATTTTTCCAATAATTGGGCAAAAATTTTTAATTTTTCCCATTTTAAAATTAAATTTGGCTTTTAAAAAAGGAAAAATTTAAACTTTTTTAAAAAATTTTAATAACCTTTTAATTTAAAACCCTTTTTTTATTTTTTTAAATTAAATCTATTCCCCTTTTAATTTTCCCAAATTTTTTTTTAAAAAAAAAACCCAAACAACATTTTTAAAACCTTAAAGGGAAAGGGAAATTTTTTTTCCTTTTTTTTCCCACCCGGGGGTTTGGGGCCCTTTTTTTCCTTTAAAATTTTTAAAATTTTTTAAAATTTTTTTTGTTTTTTTTAAAATTTTTTCCCCCCTTACTAATTTTTTCCCTTTTAAATTTTTTTCCGGGTTCTTTTAAAATTTTTTCCCACTCCTTTTCTTTAAAAAATTCTTTTTTCCCCATAACAAAAACCCCTTAACCTTCAAAAAATTCCCCCTTTTCTTTAAAAAATTTTTCCCCCAAAAATTAAATTTAAAAAAAAAATTCCAACTTTAAAAAAAAGGGTTTTTCATTCCCTTTTTAACCCTTTGGGTTTAAAATTTTCCCAAAACCCTTTTTAAAAATTCAAAAATTTCTTTTTCCTTTTAATTTTAAAAGGGTTTTTAAATTCCTTTAAAAAATTTTGGTTTTCCAAAAAATCTTTGGAAAAAGGAATTTAAAATTTTTTTAAAGGGTTTTTAAAAAACCCTTTATTTTTTTTAAAATTTTTTTAAAATTTTTCCCAAATTAAAAAAAAAACCCCCTTTTTCCCTTTGGAAATAAGGTTTTTGGGAAATTTTAAAAAAAAAAATTTTTAAAAGGTTTCAATTCCAAATGATTCCCCCCAAAGGGAACCCAAGGGAACAAATTTTTAAAATTAAATTTTTTAAAAATTTTGGTTCCCTTTAATTTTTTTTTAAAAAAATTTGGAAACTAAAACGGAAAGTTCCAAACCCCAAAAAAATTTTCCCCCTTTTTTAAAAAAAAAAATTTTTTAAAATAAACCCTTAATCCCTTTTTTTAAAATTTTTTTAAATTTTGGGGGATTTCCGGGGTTTAAATTTTTTTTTTAAAACATTTCCCCCTTTTTTAAAAAAAACCCAAACCCCAAAAGGGGCCCTCAAGGTTTAAAACCCTTTTTTAATCACCCTTTCTTGCAAACCCCCGGAAAAATTTGGAAACTTTCTGAATTTTTAAAAAAATTTTTCCCCAAAAATTTTTTGGTTTTGGGGGGGAAAAAATTTTCCAAAAAAGGGGGGAAAAAAAATTTCCCCACCCTTTTTAAAAATTTTTAAAAGGTTTTTTTATTAAATTTTTTTCCCCTTTTTTAAATTTTCCCAAAGGTTTTTTTTCTTTAAATCCTTTTTGGGGGAAAAACCCAAGAAACCTTTTTTGGGAACCAAAATTAAGAAAAACCCGGGTTTTTGCTTCCCATTTTAAAACGGGTTTTCCCCGGAAAAAGGGGGGAAAAAATGGCCCCCAAAAAAAAACCCCAAAAAGGGGTTTTCCTTTTATAACCAAAATTTAAAAAAAAAAGGCCCCAATTAAATTTTTTTTTTAAAATTGGAAATTTTTAATTTTTTTCCCCAAAAAATTTTTTTAAATTTCCCTAAGGTTTATTAAAAAAAAATTTTTTTTTTTTTTAAATTCCCCTTTTTTTAAAATTTAAACTTTTCAACTTTTTAAAAAAAAAAATTTTTTTTAAAAACCCCGGGGGGGGGAAAAAAAAAACCCAAAATTTTAAACTTTTTCCCCAAAAATTTTAATTTCCCTTTTTTTTCCTCCTTTTAATTAACAATTTTTAAAAACCCAAAAAAATTTTGGGGTTTAAAAATTTAAACCCCAAAAAAAAAATTTTTATTTTTTCCTTTTTTTTTTTTAAAAAAAAAACCCCAAAAACCTTTCCTTTTTTCCCCAAAATTTTAAAAATTTGGGTTTTTAAGGAGGAAACCCAATTTTTTTGGGTTTTTTTTTGGGTTTTTTTAAAAGTTTTTAAAAATTTTTTAAATGGTTTTTTTTTTGGATTTAAACATTTAAAGGCCTGGGAAAACCTTTTTAAATTTTTTTTTTTAAAAAATTAGGGGGGGAAAAATTCCTTAACCTTTCCAAAATTAATTTCCCCAATTTTTTTCCCAAACCTTTTTTTTTGGTTTCCCCAATTTTTTCCCGTTGGGAACTTTAAAACCTTGGGAAATTTTAAAATTTAAAAACCCCAAACCTTTTTCCCCCCCCAAAAATTTGGTTTCCCTTCCCCCTTTTTTTAAAAAAAACCCCAAATTAACCCCTTTTTTTTCCCGGGCCCCCCTTTTTTCCAATTTAAGGGCCTTTTCCCTTTTTTTTCCCAAAAGGGTTTTAAAAACAAATTTTCTTTTTTAAAATTTTTTTTTTCAAAAAAAAAAAATTTTTGGAAAAACCCTATTGTTTCCAAAAATTTTGAAAAAAAGGGACTAAAATTTTAAAATTAAATTCTTTAAAATTAATTAAAACCCCAAATTTGAAACCCAAACCCAAAAAAAAATTTTTTTTTTTCCCCCCCAAAAAAATTGGGAAGCCCCCAACTTTTTTTAAATATTATTCAACCCCCCTTTTTTAATGGTTCCGGGCCTTTTTCTTTCCCTTTAAAAAGGGGGCCAAAACTTCGAATTTTTGGGGAAGCCAAACCCTTTAATTCCCTTTCCGGGGGTTTTCCAAAACCCCCGGGAAAATTTTTTTTTTAAAAAAAAATCCCAAATTTAAAAAAACAAAAAACCATTTTAAAAAAATTTAAAAAATTAAATAAAAAAAAAACCCCCCCCCCAAAATTGGAAAAATTTGGGCCCGGGAAAAAAAGTTAATTTTTTAAACCCAAAATTTCCCCCCCCCTTTTTTTTAAAAAAGGAAAAAAACCCCTTTAAAATAAAGGGAAAAATTTTTTGGGTTAATTTTAAATTTTTAAAAAAACCTTTCCCCAAATTTTGGGTTAATTTTAAAAAAAACCCCCCCCGGAAAACAAAAAGGGCCCCCCTTTTTTAAATTTCCTTTAACCCGGGTTACAAGGGGTTTTTCCCCCAAAAAAAATTTTGGGAAAAAAATTTTTTTAAACCCCCCCCCCCCAAAAAAAAAGGGAAAAAAAACCCTTTCCATTCCAAAAAAAGGGGAAAACCAATTTTTTTTTTTTTTCCCCGCCCAAACCAATTTCCCCCCAAAATTGAATTTTGGGGGAAAATTTTTACCATCCATTTTGGCCCCCCTTAAAAAACAAAAAAGGGGAAAAAAAAAATTTTTCCCCCAACCAAAAAAAAATTTTCAAAAAAATTTTTTTTTTTCCCAAACCCCCGGCCCCAAAAAAATTTCCCTTTTTTGGGGCCCCCCCCCTTAAAAACCCCCCGGAAAACCCAAATCAAAATTTAAAAAAAACAACCCCCCCCCTTTTAGGGAAACCCCGGGCCCGGGGGGCCCCCCGGAAAAGGGTTTTGGGGGGTTTGTAAGCGGAAGCCCCAAACCCCTTAACCGCTTCCCAAAGGGCCCAAGGGTAAAAAACTTTTCCCCCCCCCCGGGCCAAAAAAATTTTAAAAAAACCCCCCCAAAAAAATAAAAATTTCCCCGGAATTAAAAAGGGGGAAGGGGTTTTCCCCCCCCCCTCCCCCGGGGGAAAAAAAAGGGGGGGGCCAAAGGGGGGCCCCCCCAAAACCCCCCAAACCCCTTTTAAAACCCCCGGGGGGCCCCTCCCTTTTAAAAGGTTGGGGGAAACCTTTAATTTGGGGGTTTTCCCCATCGGTTGGTTTGGGAATGGAGGGCCCCCGGGGGGGGCCCCCCAAACAAAGGGAAAACCCTTTGTTTTGCCCTTTGGGTTTGGAAAAAAACCTTTTCCTTTTTAAAATATTTTTAAAAATTTTGGAAAACCCCGGGCCCCCAATTTGGCCCATTTAGGAAATGCCAAATTTATAACCAAAACCACGGGTTGGGGGAAAAAGCCCAAAAGGGGAAAAATTTGGTTCCGGTAAGGGAAAGGGCCCCCCAAATTGGGCCGGGGGAAAAACCAAAAATTTGGTTTTAAAAAAAGGGGTTTATTTTTTTTGGGGGTTTTTTTTTGGGGAAGGTTTTAAAAGGGTTTTTAAAAATTTTTTTCCCGGGGGGTTTTCCCAAAGGCCCCGTTTTCAAAAAAGGGGGGTTTAATTTTTTCCACCCGGGGGAAATTTTAAAAAATTTTTTTTAAACCCGTTTTTTTCCCCAAACCGGGGGGGGTTTATTTTAAAAACAACCCAAAATTGTTTCCCTTTAAAAAAAAAGGGAAAAAGGGGTTTAAATTTGGATTTAAAACCGGGGGGTGCCGGGGAAATTTTTTTAAATTGGAATTAAAAAATGAATTGGCCTTAAAATTTTTAAATTATTTTTTTTTTTTTTTTTTTTTATTTCCGGGTTTTAAGAAAATTTTTAAAAATTTTAAAGAATGTTTTGGGGCCCCCTTTTCCCTTGGGAAAAAATGCCCAAAAAAAAGGGGAAAGGGGGAAAAATTTTGGTTAAAAAAAATTTTTTTTTGGGAAACCAACCAAATCGAAAAATTTTTAAAAAAACCATAAGAATTTCCCAAGGAAAATTTTCCCCAAATTTTTGGGGGGTTTTTTAAAACCAAACCAAAAGATGGGGGAAAATTCCCAATGGGGTTTTTAAATTTTTAAAAATTTTTAAAACCCTTTTTTTTTAAAAATTTGTTTAAGAAATTTTGGGTTTTTTTTTTTTTAAATTTTGGAAAATTTGTTGAAAATGTTTTTTTGGGGAAAAAAAATTTAAAAAATTCCTGTTTTTTAAAAAAACCCCAAGGAAAAGGGCCCAAAAAAAAATTTTAAAACCAAAATTTTTAAAAAGAAGGAAAATTTGGTAAAAAAAGGCCCCAAAAAAATTTTTAAAAGAATCAAAAATTTTTTTAAAAGGAAAAAAAAAGGTTTAATTTTTAAAAAAATTTTTTTTTTGGTTTTTAAAACCCCGGTATTTGGAAAAATTTGGCCGGGGTTAAAAAAAAATTACAAAATTTTAAAAAAATTAAGGAAAAAAAAATTTTTTTTAATACATTACCCCCCCCGGGGAAAAAAATTTTTGGGTTTTTTTTGGTTTGGTTTAATTTTTTTTTAGGAATTTTTTGGAAAAAAAAAATTTTTTTTTAAAAAATTTTAAACCCCAAAGGAAAAAAATGAAAAAAAATTTTTTTTTGGGGTTTCCCTTTGGGGAAAAAAATTTATGGGGTTTTTGGAATTTGGAATTTTTTGAATTTTTTTTTAAAAACCCTTCCCCCCCAAAAAGAATTAAATAATTAAATTTTTGGGATTAATTTGGGGGTTTTTTTTTTTAAAAATTTTTATTTTAAAAAATGGAAAATTTGGGGAAAAAAAAAAAAAAAAAAACCAAGAAAAAAATTTTTTAAAATCCGGGGAAAAATTTTTTGGGGTTTTTTAAAAAAAATTTTAAAAACCATTCCCCCAAACCACCCATAATTGGGGGCCCCTAAAAATTTTTTATTTAAATTAAATTTTTTTCCAAAAATTTTTGGGATCATGCATTAGAGACAACCGGCCCAAAAAGGGCCCCAAAACCGGGAAAAAAAAGGGTTTAAAAAACCAAATTTTTTTAAATTTTTTTAAAAAAATTTTCCCTTAAAAAAAAAAAGGGTTTCAAAAACCCAAAAAAATTTTCCCCTTTCCCCAAGGAAAATTTTTTTAAAAGGCCTTTAAGAAGGAGTTTTGAAGGGGGGGAAAAAAAAGGGGGTTGGTTTTCCTTTTAAAAAAACCAAAAAACCCCCCAAACCAAAAAGGGGGAAAAAAAATTTTTTCCCAAAAGTTTTCCCCCAAAATTTAAAAGGGAAAAAAAAGGGGGGAACGGTTTTCCCCTTTAAAACCAAAAAAAACATGAGGAAAAAAATTCCCGGGGGGGGGAAAAAAAATTAATTTGGGTTTTGGGAACGGGGGTTTGGGGACGGAAAAAAAAAAAAAAGGAAAAGAGGGAAATTTGTTATAAAAAAAGGGGAAAAGGGAAAAATTTTAAAGTTAAAAATTTGAAAAAATTTTTTTCCCCAAATTTAAAATCCCCTTTTTGGTTTTTAAATTTTAAAAAAAAAAACCCCCTTTTTTTAAAGGAAATTTTAAAAGGAAAAAAAAGGGGGGTTTTAAAGGGAAAAAATTAAAATTTGGAATTTGGAAATTAAATTGGTTTAAAAGGTTAAAAATAATTTTAAAAAGGGGGTTTCAGATTTTAAAAAAGGGGGGAGCACTACAACATTTCCGATAAGTATATGGAAAAATTTTTGGATCGGAAATAATGTAGAATTTTCCAAAAAAAGGGGTTTTAAAAATTTTTAAAAAGAAAGGGGTGGTTTTTTTTTTTTTAAAAAAAAACCCGGGTTTTTTTTAAAAAACCCGGAATTTGGAAATTAAAAAAAAAAAAAGGGTTTTTGGTGGAAAAAAAAAACCCCAAACCCCCAAAAAGAAAGAAAAAAGGGTTTTTTCCCTTTTGGTTTAAATTTATTAATGGGAAAAATTTTTTAATTTTGCACTGAGTTTGGCAAGGGATAAAAGGTTTTAAAAATCGACAGGGTCAAAATTATCCTTAGTGGAATAAGGATATGTTTCTTGATTATGGAAGTGATAAAAAGGTTCGTTGGAAGGGTTACGCCGATGCAAGTTTTGACACCATCCGATAACTCTAAGTCTCGATCTAGATACATATTGAAAGTGAGCAATTATTAGAGTAGCTCTAAGAGCATTGTAGACTTAAAAATTGCAAAATACATAACGGATCTGAATTGAAAGACCCGCTGACTAAGATTCTCTCACAAGCAAAATATGATCACAACCAAGTACTCTTTTGGTGTTAATCACATAGCGATGTGAACTAGATTACTGAATCTAGTAAACCCTTTTGATGTTGGTCACAGGGATGTGAACTATGGGTGTTAATCACATGATGATGTGAACTATCGGTGAATCACGTGGTGTGGATCTAGATTATTACTCTAGTGCAAGGGGACTGAAGGAAATATGCCCTAGAGGCAATAATAAAGTTATTATTTATTTCCTTATCATGATAAATGTTTATTATTCATGCTAGAATTGTATTAACCGGAAACATAATACATGTGTGAAATATAGACAAACAAGTGTCACTAGTATGCCTCTACTTGACTAGCTTGTTAATCAAAGATGGTTATGTTTCCTAACCATGGACAAAGAGTTGTTATTTGATTAACGGGATCACATCATTAGTTGAATGATCTGATTGACATGACCCATTCCTTAGCTTAGCATTGATCGCTTAGTATGTTGCTATTGCTTCCTTCATGACTTATACATGTTCCTATGACTATGAGATTATGCAACTCCTTTTACCGAGGAACACTTTTGTCTACCAAACGCCACAACGAATCGGGTGATTATAAAGGGTTCTAAGGTGTCTCCAAAGGTATTGTTGGGTTGGGATTTCGAGATTAGGATTTGTCACCCAATTGGAGAGGTATCTGCCCTTCTCGGTAATGCACATCATTTAAGCCTTGGCATTGCAACTAATGAGGGTTAAAGATGATGTATTACGAACGAGTAAAGAGACTTGCCGGTAATGAGATTGAACTAGGTATTGATACCGACGATCAATCTCGGCAAGTAACATACCGATGACAAAGGGAACAACGATGTTGTTATGCGGTTCCGACCGATAAAGATCTTCGAGAATATGTAGGAACCAATATGGGCATCCAGGTCCCCTTATTGGTTATTGATCGGAGACGGTCTCGTCATGTCTACATTGTTCTCGAACCTAGGGTCCGGACGCTTAAGGTTTCCGGGAATGCTTATTATGAGTTTATGAGTTTTGATGTACCAAGGAGTTCGAGTCCGGATGAGATCGGGAATGACGAGGAGTCTCGAAATGGTCGAGACGAAAGATCGATATATTGACGACTATATTCGAGTTCGGAAAGGTTCCGAAAAGGGTATTTTTCGGAGTACCGGAGAGTTACGGAATTCCGGGAGAAGTATTGGGCCTTATTGGGCCTCGGGGAAAAGAGAGAGGCTGCCAGGGCAGGCCCGCCTTCCCCATGGCCTAGTCCGAATTGGACTAGTGGGAGGCCGCACCCTCCTTCCTTCCCTTTCTCTTCCCCTTTCCTAGTCTCCTACTCCTAATACGGAAGGTCTCCTAGTTGGATTAGGAAAGGGGAACCTTACTCCCTGGGGAGTAGGACCCCTGTATGCCGCCATAGTAGAGGGCCGGCCCTCCCCTCCCCTCCTCCTTTATATACGGGCCCCATGCACACAAGTTGATCTACGGATCGCCCTTAGCCTGCGCCCCCTTCCACCATATTCCACCTCGGTCATATCGCATGCTTAGCGAAGCCCCACGGTAGAACATCAAGATCGCCACCACGCCGTCATGCCGACGGAACTCTTCCCCGACACTCGGCTGGATCGGAGTTCGAGGGACGCCATCGAGCTGAACGGTGCTGAACTCGAGGCTCCGACGCTCGGTGCTTGGATCGGTCGGATCGTGAAGACGGACGACTACATCAACCCGCATTAAGCTTCCGCTTACGGTCTATGAGGGTACATGGACATACACTCTCCTCTTGTTGCTATGCCATCACCATGATCTTCGGGCGAGGGAAATTTTTGAAATTACTATTCCCCAACAAAGGGCATCCGAGCCGGTTTTATGCGCTGATGTTATATGCACGAGTAGAACACAAGTGAGTTGTGGGCTATACAAGTCATACCGCTTACCAGCATGTCATACTTTGTTCAGGGTATTGTTGGATGAAGCGCCCGACCGACATTACGCCAGACGCTACGCCGAGATCGTTCTACCGACGCGTTTTGCACATGTGTGGCTGGCGGTGCCGGCTCCAACTTTAGTTGAACCGAGGGCTACCGTCCTTGAAGGTTTAAACAAGACTAACTGACAAACTATCGCTAGGTTTTGATGAGGTGAGAACGGTTCTTGCTAAGCCCGTAGCAGCCACGTAAAATTTGCAACAACAAAGTAGAGGACGCCTAACTTGTTTTTGGTGGCATGTTGTGATGTGATATGGTCAAGACGTGATAAGATATAAGTTGTCAGATGAGATGATCATGTTTTGTTGAAGTTATCGGCAACCGTAGAAGCCCTATGGATATCTCTTTTGTTGCATAAGATGCAAGTGCCAAATAATTGCTTTTACTTTATCACTATACGATAGCAATAGTTGTAAGAGCAATAGTTGGTAAGACAAACCATGTGACGGTTACACATTGATATAGATCAAGATGATGAAGATCATGCAGGTCGTACAAGGTGACGATAGAGATCATGACAATGCTTTTGAGATGGAGATCAAAGGCACAAGATGATCATGGCCATATCATATCACATATTTTGATTGCATATGATGTTTATCTGTTATGCATCTTATCTTGCTTTGATTCGACGGTAGCATTTTAAGATGATCTCTCACTATAATTATCAAGAAGTGTTCTCCCTAGTATGCACCACTGCCAAAGTTCGTCGTGCCTGAGACACCACGTGATGATCGGGTGATAAGCTCCACGTCCATCTACAACGGGTGCAAGCCGCTTGCACACGCAGAATACTCAAAGTTAAACTTGACGAGCCTAGCATATGCAGATATGGCCTCGAACACGGAGACCGGAAGGTCGAAACGTGAATCATATAGTAGATATGATCAACATAGTGATGTTCACCATTGAAAACTACTCCATCTCACGTGATGATCGGTTATGGTTTAGTTGATTTGGATCACGTGATCACTTAGATGACTAGAGATGTCTATCTAAGTGGGAGTTCTTAAGTAATATGATTAATTGAACTTAAATTTATCATGAACTTAGTCCTCGTAGTATTTTGCAAATTATGTTGTAGATCAATAGCTCGCATTGTTGCTTTCTTATATGTTTATTTTGATATGTTCCTAGAGAAAATTGTGTTGAAAGATGTTAGTAGCAATGATGCGATTGGATCCGTGATCTGAGGTTTATCCTCATTGCTGCATAGAAGAATTATGTCCTGGATGCACCGCTAGGTGATGCACCTATTGCAGTAGAGCAGTATGCGCACGTTATGAACGCTATTAGCTCAATATGATGACTACTTGATAGTTTAGTGCACCATGCTTAATGGCTTAGAATCGGACTTCAAAGACGTTTTGAATGTCATGGACCATATGAGTTGTTCCAGAGTTGAAGTTAATATTTCAAGCAAATACCCGAGTTGAGAGATATGAAGTCTCCAACAAGTTCTATAGCTAAAATATGGAGGAGAATCGCTCAACTAGTGAGCATGTGCTCGATTGTCCGGGTACTTCAATCGCTTGAATCAAGTGGGAGTTAATCTTCCAGATAAGATAGTGATTGACAGAATTCTTTCTAGTCACCATCACTAAGTTACTAGAACTTCGTGATGACCTATAGTAAGCAAGGGATGACTAAAAAGATTCCGAGCTCTTCGTGATGTTCAAATCGACGAAGGTAGAAATCAAGAAAGAGCATCAAGTGTTGATGATTGACAAGACCACTAGTTTCAAGAGATGGGCAAAGGGAAATAAAGGAACTTCAAGTGGAAAGACAAGCAAGTTGTCACTCCTGTGAAGAAGCCCAAAGCTGACCAAAGCCTGAAACCGAAAGTGTTTACACCGCAGGAAATGGTCACTCGAAGCGAAATGCCCAGAATATTTGGTGGATAAGAAGGATGGCAAAGAGAACAAGGGTATATTTGATATAGTGTTATTGATGTGTGCCTTACTAGTGTTTATAGTAGCCCCTGAGTATTTGATACTTGTTCGGTTGTTAAGATTAGTAACTCAAACAGAGTTACAGTATCAAACAGTAGACTAGTTAAGGGTGAAGTGACGATGTGTGTTGGAAAGTAGTTTCAAGATTGATATGATCATCATCGCACACTCCCTATACTTTCGGGATTAGTGTTGAACCTAAATAAATGTTATTTGGTGTTTATGCTGAGCATGAATATGATTTGATCATGTTTATTTCAATACGGTTATTCATTTAAGTAAGAGAATAAACTGTTGTTCTGCTTACATGAATAAAACCTTTATATGGTTACACACCCAATGAAAATGGTTCATTGGATCTCGATCGTAGTGATACACATATTCATAATATTGATGCCAAAAGATGCAAAGTTAATAATGATAGTGCAACTTATTTGTGACAATCGCCGCTTAGGTCATATCGTGTAAAGCGCATGAAGAAACTCCATAAAGATGGATTTTCGAATCACTTGATTATGAATCATTTGATGCTTATGAACCGTGCCTTTTGGGCAAGATGACTAAAACTCCGTTCTTCTAACAATGGAACGAAGCTACCGACTTATTGGAAATAATACATACTGATGTATGCGCACTCAATGAGTATGAAGGCTCGTGGCAAGTATCATATTTCCTCGACCTTCACAAGATGATTTGAGCAGATATGGGTATATCTACTTGATGAAACATAAGTCTAAAATAGTTGAAAGGTTCAAAGAATTTCAGAGTGAAGTGGAAAAATCATCGTAATAAGAAAATAAAGTTTCTGCGATCCGATCATGGAGACGAATATTTGAGTTACAAGTTTGGTCTTCAATTAAAACAATGTGGAATAGTTTCATCGCTCACGCCACCGAACACACAACGTTATGGTGTGTCCGAACGTCAGAACTACACTTTATTGGATATGGTGCGATCTATGATGTCTCTCACTGATTTACCAATATCGTTTCGGGTTATGCATTAGAGACAGCTGCATTCACATTAAAAGGCACCATCTAAACCGCTGAGACGACAACATATGAACTGTGGTTTAGCAAGAAACCCAAGTTGTCGCTTTCTTAAAGTTTGGGGTCATGATGCTTATGTGAAAAAAATTCATCCCGATAAGCTCGAACCCAAATCGGAGAAGTGCATCTTCATAGAATACCCAAAGGAAATTGTTGGGTACACCTTCTATCACAGATCCGAAGGCAAGATATTCATTGCTAAAATGGATCCTTTCTAGAGAAGGAGTTTTCCGAAAGAAGTGAGGGAGGAAAGTAGAACTTGATGAGGTAATTTGTACCTTTCTCCCTTATTGGAAAGTAGTTCATCACGGAAATCAGTTCCAAGTGATTCCTACACCAATTAGTGAGGAAGCTAATGATGATGATCATGAAACTTCAGATCAAGTTACTACAAAACCTCGTAGGTCTTCCAAAGTAAAATCCGCACTGTGAGTAGTACGGTAATCCTATTCTCAAGTCATGTTACTAGACCATGATGAACCCAACGAACTATGAGGAAGCGATGATGAGCCCAGATTCCGCGAAATGGCTTGAGGCCATGAAATCTGAGATATGATCCATGTATGAGAACAAAGTATGGACTTTGATTGACTTGATCGATGATCGCAAGCCATGTTAAATAAATGGATCTTCAAGAGGAAGACGGAGACTGATAGTAGTGTTACTATCCATAAAGCTCGACTTGTTGCAAAAGGTTTTCAACAAGTTCAAGGTTGAATATGGCGATGATATTTTCTCACTCAGTGATCGATGCTTAAGTCTGTCTCAATCATGTTAGCAATTGCCCCATTTTATGAAATCTGCAAATGGATGTCAAAACTGCATTAATGGATTTATTAAAGAAGAGTTGTATATGATGCAAACCGTAAGGTTTTGTCAATCCTAAAGGTGCTAACAAAGTGTGCAAGCTCCAATGATCCATTTATGGACTGGTGCAAGCATCTCTGAGTTGGAATATACGCTTTGATGAGTTGATCAAAGATATGGTTTTATACAGACTTTTGGAGAAGCCCTCAGATTTACAAGAAAGTGAGTGGGAGCTCTATAGCATTTCTAATATTACATGTGGGTGACATATTGTTGATCGGAAATGATATAGAAATTCTCGAAAGCATGAAAGGATACTTAAAAAGGAGTTTTTCAAAGTAAGACCTCGGTGAAGTTACATATACATTGAGCATCAAGATCTATATAGATAGATCAAGACGCTTGATAAGATTTTTCAATGAGTACATACCTTGACAAATTTTTGAATAGTTCAAAATGGAATAGTCAAAGAAGGAGTTCTGCTCGTGGTTGCAAAGGTGTGAAGTTGAGGAAGACTCTCAAGACCCGACCACGGCAGAAAATAGAAAGAGAATGAAAAGTCATTCCCTATGCCTCACTATAGGTTCTATAAAGTATGCTATGTCGTGAACTGCACTCTATTGTATACTTTGCTCGAAGTTTGACAAAGGAATACAATTTCGATCTAAGAGTAGATCATCGACAACGGTCAAGAATATCCTTAGTGAGAACTAAGGAGATGTTCTCGATTATGGAGGTGATAAAAGAGCCCATCGTAAAAAGTTACAACGATGCAAGCTTTACACCGATCCGTGATGACTCTAAGTCTCAATCTAGATACATATTGAAAGTGGGAGCAATTAGCTAGAGGAGTCCGCTGCAGAGCATTGTAGACATAGAATATTTGCAAAATACATACTACTCTAAATATGATGCATTATTGACTAAACTTCTCTCACAAGCAAAACATGATCATACCTTAGTACTCTTTGGGTGTTAATCACATAGCAATGTGAACTAGATTATTGACTCTAGTAAACCCTTTGGGTGTTGATCACATGATGATGTGAACTATGGGTATTAATCACATATAGATGTGAATATTGGTGTTAAATCACATGGCGATGGTGAACTAGATTATTGACTCTAGTGCAAGTGGGAGACTCAAGGAAATATGCCCTAAAGGCAATAATAAAGTTATTATTTATTTCCTTATTTCATGATAAATGTTTATTATTCATGCTAGAATTGTATTAACCGGAAACATAATACATGTGTGAATACATAGACAAACATAGTGTCACTAGTATGCCTCTACTTGACTAGCTCTGTTTATCAAAGATGGTTATGTTTCCTAGCCATGGACAAAAGAGTTGTCATTTGATTAACGGGATCACATTATTAGAGAATGATGTGATTGACATGACCCATTACGTTAGCTTAGCACTTGATCGCTTAGTATGTTGCTAATGCTTTCTTCATGACTTATACATGTTCTCAGAACTATGAGATTATGCAACTCTGCCATCGGAGGAAAACTTTGGGTACTACCAAACGTCACAACATAACCGAGTATTTATAAAGGAGTGCTACAGTGTGTCTCCAAGGTACATGTTGGGTTGGCGATTTCGAGATTAGGTTTTGTCACTCCGATTGTCGGAGAGGTATCTCCGGCCCTCTCGTAATGCACATCACTATAAGCCTTGCAAGCAATGTGAGCATGAGTTAGTTACGGAATGATGCATTACGTAACGAGTAAAGAGACTTGCGGTAACGAGATTGAACTAGGTATTGGATACCGACGATCGAATCTCAAGCAAGTAACATACCAATGACAAAGGGAACAACGATGTTGTTATGCGGTTTGACCGATAAAGATCCTCGTGAGAATATGTAGGAGCCTATATGAGCATCCAGGTTCCGCTATTTGTTATTGACCGAGAATAGTTCTAGGTCATGTCTACATAGTTCTCGTAACCCGTAGGGTCCGCACGCTTAATGTTTCCATGACAGCTTATATTATGAGTTTATGAGTTTTGATGTACCAAGGAGTTCGAGTCCCGGATGAGATCGGGACATGACGAGGAGTCTCAAAATGGTCGAGACATAAAGATCGATATATTGACGACTATATTCGAGTTCGAAAGGTTCCGAGTGATTCGGTATTTATCGGAGTACCGGAGAGTTACGGAATTCGCCGGGAGAAGTATTGGGCCTTATTAATACCACAGGAAAGAGAGAGGCTGCCTAGGGCAGGTCGCACGATTCTCATGGCCTAGTCCGAATTGGACTAGGGGAGAGCCCACCCTCCTTCCTTCCCTTCTCTCTTCCCTTCCTTGTCTCCTACTCCTAATACATGGAAGGACTCCTAGTTGACTAGGAAAAGGGAATCCAACGGTGGAGTAGGACTCCCCATGGCGCGCCATAGTAGAGGGTCGCCTCCTCCTCCCTCCCTCCTTTATATACAAGGCAGGGGCACCCCATGGACACACAAGTTGATCATTGATCGCTCTTAGCAGTGCAGCGGTGCCCCCTCCACGATATTACACCTCGATCATATTGTAGTGGTGTTTAGGCGAAGCCTCGCGACAGAGAACATCAAGATCGCCACCACGCTGCTGCAGTTGACGGAACTCCCTCGAGCCTCTACCGATTGAGATCGAGGGTGCGCCATCGAGCTGTACGTGTGTCAAGAACTCGGAGGTGCCGAGTAACGGTGCTTGGATCGGTCGGACCGAGGACGACGAGTACTTCCTCTACGTTGCCAGTCAACGCTCCGCTTCGGGCTCATGAGGGTACGAGACAACACTCTCCCTCGCTATATCATCACCATGATCTTGCGTAGCGTAAGAAATTTTTGAAATTACTATATCAATGTGTCATCACATGGTCGCCTCACCAACTATTGCTCTTGCAACTATTGCTACCGCATAGCGATAAAGTAAAGAAATTATTTGGCACTTGCATCTTATGCAATAAAGAGACAACCATAGAGCTTCTTCCAGTCGCCAATAACTTCAACAAAACATGATCATCTCATACAACAACTTATATCTCATCACGCTTTTGACCATATCACATCACAACATGCCCTCGCAAAACAAGTTAGACGTCCTCTACTTTGTTGTTGCAAGTTTTACGTGGCTGCTATGGGCTTAAGCAAGAACCAATCTCACCTACGCATTAAAACCACAACGATAGTTTGTCAAATAGACTCCATTTTAACCTTCGCAAGGACCGGGCGAGCACACTCGGCTCAACTAAAGTTGAGAAACCGACACCGCCAAATACCATTGTGCAAAGCACGCGGTAGAACCAGTCTGCAGTAAGCGCATACGTATGTCGGTCCGGCCGCTTCATCCAACAATACCATGGAACCAAAGTATGACATGCTGGTAGGCAGTATGACTTATATCGCCCACAACTCACTTGTGTTCTACTCGCATATAACATCAACGATAAAACCTAGGCTCGGATGCCATTGCTGCTAAGATTAGTAACTCAAACGGGAGTTGCGTAATAAACAGAGACTAGTTAAAGGGTGAAGTAACGATGTGTGTTGGAAATAGTTCCAAGATTGATATGATCATCATCGCACACTCCCTATACTTTCTTGGATTAGTATTAAACCTAAATAAGTGTTATTTGGTGTTTACGCTGAGCATGAATATGATTTGATCATGTTTATTGCAATACTGTTATTCATGTAAGTTAGAGAATAATTGTTGTTCTGCTTATATGAATAAAACCTTCTATGGTCATACAGCCAATGAAAATGGTTTGTTGATCTCGATCGTGTGATACACATATTCGTAATATTGAAGCCAAAAGATGCAAAGTTAATAATGATAGTGCAACTTATTTGTGGCAATCCGCTTAGGTCATATCGGTGTAAAGCGATGAAGAAACTCCATAAAGATGGATTTTCGGAATCACTTGGTTATGAATCATTTGATGCTTGCGTAACTGCCTTTTGGGCAAGATGACTAAAACTCCGCTTTCGAATAATGGAACGAAGCATCGACTTATTGAAAATAATACATACCGATGTATGCGCACTAATAAGTATGAAGGCTCGTGGCAAGTATCATTATTTTTGACCTTCACAGATGATTTGAGCAGATATGGGTATATCTACTTGATGAAACATAAGTCTGAAATAGTTGAAAGGTTCAAAGAATTTCAGAGTGAAGTGGAAAATCATCGTAACAAGAAAATAAAGTTTCTGCGATCTGATCGTGGAGATAAATATTTGAGTTACGAGTTTTGTAACGCCCCGGATACAACTTTCCATATTCGTAACTCCAACTCTTGCCTTTTCCGGAGATGCGATATGATATTTCCTTTGTGGTGGGGTTTTTGTCTTTTGTTTTTGCATTTTGTTCATGTCATGCATTTTCATCTCATTGCATCTCGTGCATTGCATCATGTCATTTTGTTGCATTTGCATCATGATCATCATGCCTTTGGCTTGCATATTTAAGTTTTATTATGTGTTCTTGTGTGAACCCTCTTCTTATCTCCACCTCATCTTTTCACCATGCACCATCACCTTCTCCTTCCTCTTCTTTTACTCCTTTATGCAAGTGCCATTTCTCCTTCTCCATTAATGTTCAATCTTTGCCAATAAATCATGCACCATGCCTTATACCTCTCGTCAAGTATCATCCATTTTGAGTTGTTTTGGTTGGGTTCAAAATGGCTCAAGTTTGAATTTAATTCAAACTTGAATTATTTTTATACCTTTAAAATGTCCAAATCATTTTATTAAAATTGTTCATAAATCCAGATCTCAGATCTATTTCTCGCCTCACCTACTTCCTTCCGTATCTTCCTCGTGAATTTCTGCTCTTGTTATTCTCCGTCTTGTCACCTCATAATGTTGAGATGTTTCCATAAGCCCACTACAAACTTATTCTTTTCGTTGTTGGTCTTCCAACAACTCTATTCTAACCTTCTTGCAAGGATGCCTTCCAAATTCAATTGTGGTAGAAGTTGTCATTTTCTCCGCCGTCCCTTTATCCCAACGGTCTAACTGCTATTCTTCGTTCATTTTGAGGCATTGTGATGTTGCTCTTTTCACTCATCATCTCGATTGTGAGGATCGTGTTCTTTTCGTGCTTATCCATTTAACCGAGTGTCAGTATCATCTCTTCAATATATTTTCATCTCTTCAAGTTTTCTTTTCACCGGAGTGCTGTCCAAATTCTGGCATTCTTGTTCCTTGGCTATCTCATGATACCGAGGTGGTCATATTCTTTTCGATCGTGAAACTCTTGATTCATGTCTTTGCAACCTTCAAATTCTCGTAATACCCTTGTTCCTCTTTTCTAACTGGATTGTTTGCAATCTTGCTCATCTCTATTGTACTCTTTCTTTTAAATTGCTCAACCTCTCAAGGTTCGTGGTTTCACCTGCTTGTCAAAGAAGCAACTTTAGTTTTACCTCTTATCTTCCTCTTCTTTTCCCTCCTGCCGCCCTAGATCTCGACGAGATCCTCTCAGAGTGGTGGAGTGTTGTAACGCCCCGATACAACTTTCCATATTCGTAACTCCAACTCTTGCCTTTCCGGAGATGCGATATGATATTTCCTCCGTGGTTGGGTTTTTGTCTTTTGTTTTGCATTTTGTTCATGTCATGCATTTTCATCTCATTGCATCTCGCATTGCATCATGTCATTTTGTTGCATTTGCATCATGATCATCATGCCTTGGCTTGCATATTTAAGTTTTATTATGTGGTTCTTGTGTGAACTCCCTCTTCTTATCTCCACCTCATCTTTTCACCATGCACCATCACCTTCTCCTTCCTCTTCTTTTTACTCCTTTATGCAAGTGCCATTTCTCCCTTCTCCATTAATGTTCAATCTTTTGCCAATAAATCATGCACCATGCCTTATACCTCTCTCTCAAGTATCATCCATTTTGGAGTTGTTTTTGTTGTCTCAAATGGCTCAAGTTTGAATTTAATTCAAACTTGAATTATTTTTATACCTTTAAAATGTCCAAATCATTTTATTCAAATTGTTCATAAATCCAGATCTCAGATCTATTTCTCGTCTCTACTACTTCCTTCCAGATCTTCCGTGAATTTCGCTCTTGTTATTCTGTCTCAAGAATTAAAGAAAGGAAATAGGGAGAGAGAGAAGAGAGTCCAGCCCAGCCGGGCCTCTCGCCGCCCATTCGCGGCGGCTCCCCCTATGGCCCAAGCCCACCTAAACCCTTCCTAACCCTAGGCCCCACCTTCCATCGATCTCCTCTCGCCCTGCGCGTAAAAGCTTACACCAGCATCGCGCCTAACCCCATCGCCTTCGCCGACCTCCTTCTTCGTCCGGTCGGCAACAAAGCGGCCACCGAGCCCTCGTGTCTGCGGATCCCCCTCGCTACCGATCCCATCTCTCGCTTTTCTTCGCTCCACCATCTCTCCCCCGTGGATTATTCAAGTACCACGACGCTCGACGCTTAGTACCACTACCGCTCAAGACCGCCAAGTTCGACTACACGGTGATGCACCAAGCACCCTCATATCGCCAAGTTTGACTACACGGAGCTAGCAAGTACCACTACGATTGCCGGTGCATCCGGATCGCCAAGTACCCTTCTCGATACGCCAAGTTCATCTACTTAACGGTAATGACTTTCGAACGGTGTACCACGACGATCATGTACGGCTACACGACGACCCGCCAAGACCCTCAACAACTACCACCGCCGCCGTACAACTACTTCCACTACCACGACGACGAACGACTACTTCCACTACTACCGTCGCGAACAACTACTTCCTCTACTTCTACGGCCCATGAACCACTACTTCGACGACGACCGATCCGCCCAAACGCACGCTCAAGGTATAACCCGAGACGACCGCATGAGATGCCCTTGCATGTATGCGATGCTCGAAGTTTTGCACCGCGGACCAATTGTCTTTGCATCGCCTCTATTGCCATGCCATCGCCCCGGGGGAACCCTGCATCCGGGATCACCCCACCATCCTTGCATGACACGCCACGCCCACTCTTTGCACCGGTATCTCCGCGGAGCTACCGAACCGATATGTTGTTGCGGCATCATTTTCGGATATGTTGTGTGGCACCATTTCCTTTTCGCCATTGCGGCACCCCTTTCGCTCCGCCATGGTTACCAAATGCCCTTATCATGCTCATGTTAACGCTTAAAAAATTGCATAATGCTTGCATATGTCATCCGCGATCATGATAACAACAATTAAAATGTTTAAAACTTGTTGTTGCATTAAATTGATAAATGTCATGAGGATTTCCTAATTGTTGTTTGTTATTTCCTACCTCATTTAAATTGCTAAAATGTGTAGTTTTTGTTATGCTTCACCTCTTGCCATGTTTAACAACAGTTAATATTGTTGGGTATCATAACCCAGAGAGAACTAAATAATTGATGTGAGGTTCATCAATATGCAACTCGCTGCATATTGAGCTCCATTTAACTTGTAGTTTTGTTTGTGCATATGCCATGCCATGCTATTTAAACCGACATGCATCATACTTGATTGTGCTTCATGCCATGTTTATGTGATGGTTGTTTACTATGTTGTTTGTTTCTTTCCGGTTGCTTCTCTCGTTAGCTTCGGGTTTCGCTCCTGAGTTGTGAGGATTCGCTCGACTCGTCCGCTTGTTTTCTTCATGGAATCGTTTTCTTCCTTATGGATCCTGTGCAAGATGATCATACCTCTAAATCACTACTATCTTTGCTATGCTAGTGTGCTCGCTTTTTGCTATGCCAATGCTACGATGCCTACCATTTGCTTGTCAGCCTCCCAAATTGCCATGTCAAACCTCTAACCTTTGACACCACTCCTAGCAAACCGCTGATTGGCTATGTTACCGCTTTGCTCAGCCCTCTTATAGCGTTGTTAGTTGCAGTGAAGATTGAAGTTTGTTCCTCGTTGAACATGGAGATGTTGTTCCTTGTTGGAACATGTTTACTTGTTGGGATATCACAATATCTCTTATATTATTAATGCATCTATATATTTGGTAAAGGGTGGAAGGCTCGGCCTTATGCCCGGTGTTTTGTTCCACTCTTGCCACTCTAGTTTCCGCCATACCGGTGTTATGTTCCCTGATTTTATGCTCTCACGCTATCGGGTGATTTATGGGACCCCTTGATACGCTTTGAATAAAACTTGTCCAGCAAGGCCCAACCTTGGTTTTACCATTTGCCTCACCTAGCCCTTTTTTTCCCTTTGGCTTTCCGGAGCCCGAGGGTCATCTTTTATTTTAGCCCCCGGCCGTTGCTCCTCGAGTGTTGGTCCAAACGGCAGATCAAGGGCCACTTCGGGCAACTCGAGGGCTGGTTTTACTCGTAGGCTCAATTCCATCCGATGTGCCCCGAGAACGAGGTACGCATGGCGACTTATCGGGATTTGTCGGCACATTCGGCGGCTTTGCTGGTCTTGTTTTACCATTGTCGAAATGTCTTGATGTACCGGATACCGAGTCCGACGGAGTGTCTTGGGTGAAGGTCTATTCCTTCGCTGATCGCGAGAGCTTGTCATGAGCTGTTGGGACACCCTCAGGTATAAACTTTCGAGAGCCGTGCCCGCAAGTTATGTGGCGATGGGAATTTGTTAATGTCCTGTAGAAAACCTGAAGTCGACTTTAATTAAAACGATCAACCGCGGTGTAACCGTGATGGTCTCTTTCCCATGAGTCCGGAAGTGAACATGGTGTTGGAGTTATGCTTGACGAGGTTGCTATAGGATCACTTCTTGATCATACTTTTATCGACCGTGCTTTGCCTTCTCTTCTCGCCTCATTTGCGTATGTTAGCCACCATATATGCTAGTCGCTGTCAGCAGCTCCACCTCATGCCTTTACCTTACCCATAAGCTTAAATAGTCTTGATCTCGCTGGTGCGTAGATTGCTGAGTCCTCGTGACTCACCAGATACTTCCAAAACCAGTTTGCAGTGTGCCTATGTTGCCGAAAGGTGACGCAACCAAGCTCAAGGAGGAGCTCGATGAAGATCTTGCCATTTGTGTTGTTTCGCTCTAGTTGATCAAGAGTGGAGCCCAGCTAGGTCGATCGGGACCTTTGTCGATTTGGGGTTCTTCTTTATTTTGGTTCCGTAGTCGACCTTGATTGTATCTGGATGATGTAATGCTTTATTCATGTATTTGTGTGAAGTGGCGATTGTAAGCCAATTATGTATCTCTTTCCCTTATGTATTACATGGGTTGTGTGAAGATTACCTCACTTATACATTGCTTTCAATGCGTTATGTTTCTAAGTCGTGGCCTCTTAATGCGGGAGATATAGCCGCATCGAGGGCGCTATAAGTTTGGTCTTCAATTAAAACAATGTGAAATAGTTTCACAGCTCACGCCACCGAACGCCGCAACATTATGGTGTGTCCGAACGTCAGAAGTCAAGACTTTATTGGATATGGTGCGATCTATGATGTCTCTTACCGATTTACCAATGTCGCTTTTGGGGTTATGCATTAGAGACAGCTGCATTCATGTTTAATAGGGCACCATCTAAACTGCTGAAATGACACAAGATGAACTATGGTTTAGCAAAGAACCTAAGTCATGTTTCTTAAAGTTTGGGGCTACGATGCTTATGTGAAAAGTTTCATCCCGATAAGCTCAAACCCAAATCGAGAAGTGCATCTTCATAGTATACCCAAAGGAAACTGTTGGGTACACCTTCTATCACAGATCCCAAGGCAAGATATTCGTTAAAATGGATCCTTTCTAGAGAAGGAATTTCTCTCTAAAGAAGTGAGTGGAGGAAAGTAGAGCTTGATAAGGTAATTTGTACCTTCTCCCGAATTGGAAAGTGGTTCATCACGGAAATCAGTTCCAGTGGTTCCTACACCAATTAGTGAGGAAGCTAATGATGATGATCACGAAACTTCAGATCAAGTTACTACAAAACCTCGCAGGTCTTCCAAAGTACAGTCCGCACCATAGTAGTACGGTAATACTATTCTGGAAGTCATGTTACTAGACTATGATGAACCTACGAACTATGAGGAAGCGATGATGAGCCCAGATTCCGCAAAATGGCTTGAGGCCATAAAATCTGAGATATGATCCATGTATGAGAACAAAGTATGGACTTTGATTGACTTGCTCGATGATCAGCAAGCCATGTTAAATAAATGGATCTTCAAGAGGAAGACGGACACTGATAGTAGTGTTACTATCCACCAAGCTCGACTTGTTGCGAAAGGTTTTCAACAAAGTTCAAGGTGTTGAATACAATGAGATTTTCTCACTCGTATCGATGCTTAAGTCTGTCTGAATCATGTTAGCAATTGCCACATTTTAAGAAATCTGGCAAATGGATGTCGAAACTGCATTCCTTAATGGATTTATTAAAGAAGAGTTGTATATGATGCAACCAGAAGGTTTTGTCAATCTTAAAGGTGCTAATAAATGTGCATGCTCCAATGATCCATCTATGGACTGCAAGCATCTCGAGTTGGAATATACGCTGATAAGTTGATCAAAGCATATAGTTTTATATGGACTTATGATGAAGCCTCAGATTTACAATAAGGTGAGTGGGAGCACTACAACCTTCTCGATTAGTATATGTGAGTGACATATTGTTGATCGTAAATGACGAGAATTTTTCTGCAAAGCATAAAGGAGTGTTTTAAAGGAGTTCTTAAAAGAAAAGACCTCAAGAAAAGCTACTTATATATTGAGCATCAAGATCTATTGAGATAGATCAAGACGCTTGATAAGATTTTCAATGAGTACATACTTGGCAAGATTTTGAAATAGTTCAAAATGGATCACCAAAGAAAGAGTTCTTGCCTGTGTTGCAAAGGTATGAAATTGAGTAAGACTCAAATCCCGACCACTGCAGTAAAATAGAAAGAGAATGAAAAGTCATTCCCTATGCCTCACCATAGGTTCTATAAAGTATGCTATGCTATGTACCGCATCTATTGTATACCTTGCTCTAAATTTGGCAAGGAGTACAACAGTGATCTAGGAGTAGATCATGGACATTGGTCAAGAATATCCTTAGTAAGGACTAAGGAGATGTTTCTATTATGGAGGTGATAAAAGAGTTTGTTGTAAAGTTACATCAAGGCAAATCTTTACACCGATCCTGAAGGAAATATGCCCTAGAGGCAATAATAAAGTTATTATTTATTTCCTTATTTCATGATAAATGTTTATTATTCATGCTAGAATTGTATTAACCGAAACATAATACATGTGTGAATACATAGACAAACATAGTGTCACTAGTATGCCTCTACTTGACTAGCTCTGCTTATCGAGATGGTTATGTTTCCTAGCCATGGACAAAAGAGTTGTCATTTGATTAACGGATCACATCATTAGGAGAATGATGTGATTGACTTGACCCATTCCGTTAGCTTAGCACTTGATCGCTTAGTATGTTGCTATTGCTTTCTTCATGACTTATACATGTTCCTCGTAACTATGAGATTATGCAACTCCTGCTTACCGGAGGAACACTTTGGTACTACCAAACGCCACAACGAATCGGGTGATTATAAAGGAGTACTACAGTGTGTCTCCGAAGGTACATGTTGAGTTGGCGATTTGAGATTAGGTTTTGTCACTCCGATTGTCTGAGAGGTATCTTCGGCCTCTCTCGTAATGCACATCATTATAAGCCTTGCAAGCAATGTGACCAATGAGTTGGTTACGGATGATGCATTACGTAACGAGTAAAGAGACTTGCCGGTGACGAGATTGAACTAGGTATTGATACCGACGATCGAATCTCGCAAGTAACATACCGATGACAAAGGGAACAACGATGTTGTTATGCGGTTTAACCGATAAAGATCTTCGTAGAATATGTAGGAGCCAATATGGGCATCCAGGTCCCGCTATTGGTTATTGACCGAGAATAGTTCTAGGTCATGTCTACATAGTTCTCGAACCCGTAGGGTCCGCACGCTTAAGGTTTCGGCGATGCTTATATTATGAGTTTATGAGTTTTGATGTACCGAAGGAGTTCGAGTCCCGGATGAGATCGGGACATGACGAGGAGTCTCAAATGGTCGAGACGTAAAGATCGATATATTGACGACTATATTCGAGTTCGAAAGGTTCCGAGTGATTCGGTATTTTTCGAGTACGGAGAGTTACGGAATTCGCCGGGAGAAGTATTGGGCCTTATTGGGCCCTCGCTGAAAGAGAGAGGGCTGCCTAGGGCAGGCGCGCCCCCATGGCCTAGTCCGAATTGACTAGGGGGGGCCGCACCCTCCTTCCTTCCCTCTCTCTTCCCCTTCCTTGTCTCCTACTCCTAATACATGGAAGGACTCCTAGTTGACTAGAAAGGGGAATCCTACTCCCGGGGAGTAGGACTCCCTAGGCGCGCCATAGAAGAGGGCCGCCTCCTCCTCCACTCCTTTATATACGGGGTAGGGGCACCCCATGGACACACAAGTTGATCTACGGATCGCTCTTAGCCGTGCGGTGCCCCTTCCACCATATTCCACCTCGGTCATATCGTCATGAGTTTAGGCGGCCCCGCGCCGTAGAACATCATCATCGCCACCACGCCGTCAGGTCGACGGAACTCATCTCCGAGCTTTGCTGGATCGGAGGCCGGAGATCGCCATCGAGCTGAACGTGTGTGAACTCGGAGGCCCCGACGCTCGGTGCTTGGATCGGTCGGATCGTGAAGACGATTTACTACATCAACCGCTGTTGTGCTAACGCTTCCGCCACGGTCTACGAGGGTACGTGGACTAACACTCTCCTCTCGCTGCTATGCCATCACCATGATCTTGCGTGTGCGAGGAAATTTTTGAAATTACTACGCTCCCCAACAAAGGGCATCCGAGCCTAGGTTTTATGGTTTGATGTTATATGCACGAGTAGAACACAAGTGAGTTGTGGATGATATAAGTCATACCGCCTACCAGATGTCATACTTTGGTTCGGGCGGTATTGTTGGATGAAGCGCCCGACCGACATTACGCCAGACGCTTACGCGAGACTGGTTCTACCGACGTGCTTTTGCACACAGTGGTCTGGCGGGTGTCGGCCCAACTTTAGTTGAACCGAGTGTGGCTACGCCCGTCCTTCCGAAGGTTAAACGGAGTCTATTTGACAAACTATCGCTGTGGTTTTGATGCGAGGTGAGATTGGTTCTTGCTTAAGCCCGTAGCAGCCACGTAAAACTTGCAACAACAAAGTAGAGGACGCCTAACTTGTTTTTGCAGGCATGTTGTGATGTGATATGGTCAAAACGTGATGAGATATAAGTTGTTGTATGAGATGATCATGTTTTGTTGAAGTTATCGGCGATCGCGTAAGCTCTATGGTTGTCTCTTTGTTGCATAAGATGCAAGTGCCAAATAATTGCTTTACTTTATCGCTATGCGATAGCAATAGTTGCAAGAGCAATAGTTGGTGAGACGACCATGTGATGACACATTGATATAGATCAAGATGATGAAGATCATGGTGTCGTGCGGTGACGATAGAGATCATGACAAGATTTTGGAGATGGAGATCAAAGGCTAAGATGATCATGGCCATATCATGTCACATATTTTGATTGCATATGATGTTTATCTCGTTATACATCTTATTATGTTTTGTTTGACGGTAGCATTTTAAGATGATCTCTCACTAATTATCAAGAAGTGTTCTCCCGAGTATGCACCGCTATGAAAGTTCTTCGTGCCGAGACACCACGTGATGATCGGGTGTGATAGGCTCTACGCTCAAATACAACGGTGCAAAACAGTTGCACACGCGAATACTCAAAGTTAAACTTGACGAGCCTAGCATATACAGATATGGCCTCGAACACGGAGACCGAAGGTCGAGCGTGAATCATATAGTAGATATGATCAACATAGTGATGTTCACCATTGAAACTACTCCATCTCACGTGATGATCGGACATGGTTTAGTTGATTTGGATCACGTGATCACTTAGAGGATTAGAGGGATGTCTATCTAAGTGGGAGTTCTTAAGTAATATGATTAATTGAACTTTAATTTATCATGAACTTAGTCCTAGTAGTATTTTGCAAATTATGTTGTAGATCAATAGCTCGCGTTGTTGCTTTCATATGTTTATTTTGATATGTTCCTAGAGAAAACTGTGTTGAAAGATGTTAGTAGCAATGATGCGGATTAGATCCGTGACATGAGGTTTATCCTCATTGCTGCACAGAAGAATTATGTCCCTGATGCACCGCTAGGTGATGCACCTTGCAGGAGAGCAGTATGCGCACGTTATGAACGCTTAGCTAGCTCAATATGATGACTACTTGATAGTTTAGTGCACCATGCTTAACGGCTTAGAATCGACTTCAAAGACGTTTTGAACGCCATGGACCATATAAGATGTTCCAGAGTTGAAGTTAATATTTCAAGCAAATACCCGAGTTGAGAGATATGAAGTCTCCAACAAGTTCTATAGCTAAAAGATGGAGGAGAATCGCTCAACTAGTGAGCATGTGCTCGATTGTCTGGTACTTCAATCGCTTGAATCAAGTGGGAGTTAATCTTCCGATAAGATAGTGATTGATGAATTCTTCTAGTCACCATCACTAAGTTACTAGAACTTTGTGATGAACTATAATATGCAAGGGATGACGAAAGTTATTCTCGAGCTCTTCGCGATGTTGAGATCGGCGAAGGTAGAAATCAAGAAAAGAGCATCAAGTGTTGATGGTTAACAAGATCACTAGTTTCAAGAAAAGGCAAAGGAAAAGAAGGGGAACTTCAAGAAGAACGGCAAGCAAGTTGTTGCTCAAGTGAAGAAACCCAAGTCTGGTCCTAAGCCCGAGACTAAGTGCTTCTACCGCAAAGAGACTGGTCATCGAAGAGGTACTACCCCAAGTGATTGGCGGATAAGAAGGATGGCAAAGTGAACATAAGTATATTTGATATACATGTTATTGATGTGTACGCATTAGTGTTTATAGCAACCCTCAAGATTTGATACTAGTTCGCCCATAAGATTAGTAACTCAAACGGAGTTGCGTATAAACAGAGACTAGTTAAGGGTGAAGTGACGATGTGTGTTGGAAATAGTTCCAAGATTGATATGATCATCATCGCACACCCCTATACTTTCGGATTAGTGTTAAACCTAAATAAGTGTTATTTGGTGTTTGCGCTGAGCATGAATATGATTTGATCATGTTTATTGCAATACGGTTATTCATGTAAGTTAGAGAATAATTGTTGTTCTGCTTTCATGAATAAAACCTTCTATGGTCATACACCCAATGAAAATGGTTTGTTGATCTCGATCGTGTGATACACATTTCATAATATTGAAGCCAAAAGATGCAAAGTTAATAATGATAGTGCAACTTATTTGTGGCAATCGCCGCTTAGGTCATATTGGTGTAAAGCGATGAAGAAACTCCATAAAGATGGAATTTTGGAATCACTTGATTATGAATCATTTGATGCTTATGTAACCATGCCTTTTGGGCAAGATGACTAAAACTCCGCTTCTCCGAACAATGGAGTGAGCAACGACTTATTGGAAATAATACATACCGATGTATGCGGTCCGATGAGTGTTAAAGCTCATGGCAAGTACCATTATTTTCTCGACCTTCACAGATGATTTGAGCAGATATGGGTATATCTACTTGATGAAACATAAGTCTGAAATAGTTGAAAGGTTCAAAGAATTTCAGAGTGAAGTGGAAAATCATCGTAACAAGAAAATAAAGTTTCTGCGATCTGATCGCGAAACGAATATTTGAGTTACGAGTTTGGTCTTCAATTAAAACAATGTGGAATAGTTTCACAGCTCACGCCACCGAACACCACAACGTTATGGTGTGTCCGAACGTCAGAATCAAGACTTTATTGGATATGGTGCGATCTATGATGTCTCTTACTGATTTACCAATATTGTTTTGGGGTTATGCATTAGAGACAGCTGCATTCACATTAAAAGGGCACCATCTAAACTGCTGAGACGACAACATATGAACTGTGGTTTAGCAAGAAACCCAAGTTGTCATTTCTTAAAGTTTGGGGTTGTGATGCTTATGTGAAAAAGTTTCATCCCGATAAGCTCGAACCCAAATCGGAGAAGTGCGCCTTCATAGAATACCCAAAGGAAATAGTTGGGTACACCTTCTATCACAGATCCAAGGCAAGATATTCGTTGTTAAAATGGATCCTTTCTAGAGAAGGAGTTTCTCTCGAAAGAAGTGAGTGGGAGGAAAGTAGAGCTTGATAAGGTAATTTGTACCTTCTCCCGAATTGGAAAGTAGTTCATCACGTAAATCAGTTCCAAAGTGATTCCTACACCAATTAGTGAAGAAGCTAATGATGATGATCATGAAACTTCGATCAAGTTACTACAAAACCTCGTAGGTCTTCCAAAGTACAGTCCGCACTGAGTAGTACGGTAATACTACTCGAAGTCATGTTACTAGACCATGATGAACCTACGAACTATGAGGAAGCGATGATGAGCCCAGATTCGCGAAATGGCTTGAGGCCATAAAATCTGAGATATGATCCATGTATGAGAACAAAGTATGGATTTTGATTGACTTGCTCGATGATCGCAAGCCATGTTAAATAAATGGATCTTCAAGAGGAAGACGGACACCGATAGTAGTGTTACTATCCACTAAGCTCGACTTGTTGCAAAAGGTTTTCAACAAGTTCAAGGGGTTGAATACGATGAGATTTTCTCACCGACGATGCTAAGTCTGTCCGAATCATGTTAGCAATTGCCGGATTTTATGAAATCTGCAAATGGATAAACAAAACTGCATTCCTTAATGGAGTTATTAAAGAAGAGTTGTATGTGATGCAACCAAGAGGTTTTGTCGATCCTAAAGGTGTTAACAAAATGTGCATCTATGGACTAGTGCAAGCATCTCGAGTTGAATATACGCTTTGATAAGTTGATCAAAGCATATAGTTTTATATAGACTTCATGTGAAGCCTCAGATTTACAAGAAAGTGAGTGGGAGCACTACAACATTTCGATAAGTATATGTGAATGACATATTGTTGATCGAAGTAATGTAGAATTATTCTCGCAAAGCATAAAGGAGTATTTGAAAGGAGTTTTTCAAGAAAGACCTCAAGAAAGCTACTTACATATTGAGCATCAAGATCTATTGAGATAGATCAAGACGCTTGATAAGATTTTCAATGAGTACATACCTTGACAAGATTTTGAAGTAGTTCAAAATGGAACAATAAAGAAAGAGTTCTTGCCTGTGTTGCAAAGGTATGAAATTGAGTAAGACTCAAATCCCGACCACGCAGAAAATAGAAAGAGAATGAAAGTCATTCCCTATGCCTCACCATAGGTTCTATAAAGTATGCTATGCTATGTACTAGACCTATTGTATACCTTGCTCAGATTTGACAAGGAGTACAATAGTGATCTAGGAGTAGATCATCGACATTGGTCAAGAATATCCTTAGTGAGGACTAAGGAAATATTTCTCGATTATGGAGGTGATAAAAGAGCCCGTCAGAAAAGTTACCTCGGTGCAAGTTTTCACACCGATCCAGATGACTCTAAGTCTCAATCTGGATACATATTGAAAGTGGAGCGATTAGCTAGAGTAGCTCCGCAAGAGCATTGTAGACATAGAATATTTGTAAAATACATACGGCTCAATGTGATGCATCTGCTGACTAAGCTTCTCTCACGAGCAAAACATGATCACACCTTAGTACTCTTTGGGTGTTAATCACATAGCGATGTGAACTAGATTATTGACTCTAGTAAACCCTTTGGGTGTTGGTCACATGATGATGTGAACTATGGGTGTTAATCATATACGATATGAATATTGGTGTTAAATCACATGGCGATGTGAACTAGATTATTGACTCTAGTGCAAGTGGGAGATCAAGGAAATATGCCCTAGAGGCAATAATAAAGTTATTATTTATTTCCTTATTTCATGATAAATGTTTATTATTCATGCTAGAATTGTATTAACCGAAACATAATACATGTGTGAATACATAGACAAACATAGTGTCACTAGTATGCCTCTACTTGACTAGCCTGCTTATCGAGATGGTTATGTTTCCTAGCCATGGACAAAAGAGTTGTCATTTGATTAACGGATCACATCATTAGGAGAATGATGTGATTGACTTGACCCATTCCGTTAGCTTAGCACTTGATCGCTTAGTATGTTGCTATTGCTTTCTTCATGACTTATACATGTTCCTATAACTATGAGATTATGCAACTCCTGCTATCGGAGGAACACTTTGGTACTACCAAACGCCACAACGAATCGGGTGATTATAAAGGAGTACTACAGGTGTCTCCGAAGGTACATGTTGAGTTGGCGATTTCGAGATTAGGTTTTGTCACTCCGATTGTCGGAGAGGTATCTCGGCCCTCTCGTAATGCACATCATTATAAGCCTTGCAAGCAATGTGACCAATGAGTTGGTTACGGATGATGCATTACAGAACGAGTAAAGAGACTTGCCGTGACGAGATTGAACTAGGTATTGATACCGACGATCGAATCTCTGCAAGTAACATACCGATGACAAAGGGAACAACGATGTTGTTATGCGGTTTGACCGATAAAGATCTTCAGAGAATATGTAGGAGCCAATATGGGCATCCAGGTCCCGCTATTGGTTATTGACCGAGAATAGTTCTAGGTCATGTCTACATAGTTCTCGAACCCGTAGGGTCCGCACGCTAAGGTTTCGGCGATGCTTATATTATGAGTTTATGAGTTTTGATGTACCAAGGAGTTCGGAGTCCCGGATGAGATCGGGACATGACGAGGAGTCTCAAATGGTCGAGACGTAAAGATCGATATATTGGACGACTATATTCGAGTTCGGAAAGGTTCCGAGTGATTCGGTATTTTTCGAGTACCGAGAGTTACGGAATTCGCCGGGAGAAGTATTGGGCCTTATTGGGCCCTCGGAAAGAGAGAGGGGCTGCCTAGGGCAGGCCGCGCCCCCCATGGCCTAGTCCGAATTGACTAGGGAGGGCCGCACCCTCCTTCCTTCCCTTCTCTCTTCCCCTTCCTTGTCTCCTACTCCTAATACATGGAAGGACTCCTAGTTGACTAGAAAGGGGAATCCTACCCCTGGGGAGTAGGACTCCCTAGGGCGCGCTTATAGAAGAGGGCCGCCCTCCTCTCCTCCACTCCTTTATATACGGGGTAGGGGCACCCCATGGACACACAAGTTGATCTACGGATCGCTCTTAGCCGCAGCGGTGCCCCTTCCACCATATTCCACCTCGGTCATATCGTCATGAGTTTAGGCGGCCCGCGCGCCGTAGAACATCATCATCGCCACCACGCCGTCAGGTCGACGGAACTCATCTCCGGAGCTTTGCTGGATCGGAGCCCGGAGATCGCCATCGAGCTGAACGGTGCTGAACTCGGAGGCCCCGTGACGCTCGGTGCTTGGATCGGTCGGATCATGAAGACGACGACTACAAATTGAATACAATAGAACCAACTTTTTTTCAGGCTTTATGTATGTCAAACTTGTTTAATTTTATATTGATTTTTGTTAGTTATTAGAATAACCCAAGGTTGTCTTTATATAATCAAGGAAGAATTGTTTAATTATGCAATGCGATTATGCAATTTCTGGATAATTGAATTTTTTTAAGTTTTAAGGATTAGGTTTGTGCGATTTAAAAAATAATTTAATGTAATAATGATTTGCAAATTTCAATTTTTTTCTATATGTTTATGTAAATTTTTTACTGTTAATCATGATTTCGGATTCACTTTTGATCTAGTATAATCAATTGCATGACTAACCACTGATGAGGTGTACTTCACGCCTAAAAATGCAAATTTCAAGAAACCATTAAACTTGCCGGCCCTATCATTATTAACACGGAAGAGTGGACTTTGATAATTAGGATCAATTCTTCATTGGGGGAAAGGGGGTTTTTAATAAAACGGAAAAAAGGTAAGGCTCCCCCCCTTAAAGGATATTTGATGGGTCAAAGGGAAACTCCCTATATTCAAAATTTTTTTATTGTTTACAACTCATTGCTTTGTGGGTGCTTTTAAGGCCTTTTTTAAGAATTTCTCCCGGTTCCCTCCAAATTCGCCGGCCGAAACCCTAACGGGTATAAGTTCCCCCTTTACCCCCCTTTGAAGAATACCAGTTAAATTGCGAGAGAAGGAATTCAACACGGAGACCGAAGGGAGCGAAAAAGTAGTAGATTGGGCCATTAAAACCCCATCCAGGGAGTCTTAGGAGTTGATTTGAACATCTTGATCAGAGAGTTCCCAAGGGGTTCTGGCAAAGAAATTTTGAACTTAAATTTTCATAACTTAGTCTTTAGGCAAATTATGGATAATATTGAGGTTTAAATTTAGATATTTTGAAAATTTGGTTAAAAGTTGGCAATAGGGATTAGTGAGAGGCCTTTTGCCGAAGAAAGTCTTAATCCCGTAGGTTCCAAAAGGGAAACCCAAAGAAGCAGAAAAAAGAGAATTGAAGTTTTCCCATCAACGCTTAGAATGCCCGCCTTGAACCTTTTAAGGAATTTCAAATTTTCCCGGATTAGAATTTCAACAATACCTATTAAGATATAAGTCTCCAATAAGTCTTTAGTAAAATGGAATCCTTCATGTGACCATGTGCTCATTGTCGTACTAATCTGAATCATGGGAATTAATCGTTAACCATAAGATTGTACAGATGATTTAGTACCATCAACTAAGTACTAGAACTTCTCAAAAAGATGCTTATATGCAACGATGACCAAGTTAGTTCTTTATTCAGTACCCGGTTCCAATGTTGAGATCAAGCTAGAAATCGAAAGAGCATCAAGTGTACGGCTAACAAGATCATCCAGTTAAAAGGCAAGGAGAAGGAACTTCAAGAAGAACGCAGAGTTGCTGCATCAATGTAGAAACCAAGTCTGTCCTAATCAGACCAAGTGCTTTCACCGCAAGAGACTAGTCACCGAAGAGGTACTACAACTCATGTTGATCCAAGGATATGTCATGGCAAAGTGAAAATAAGTATAATATATACATGTTTTATGTTTCTTTTTTTTTTTTTTTTTTTTTTTTTTTTTTTTTTTTTTTTTTTTTTTTTTTTTTTTTTTTTTTTTTTTTTTTTTTTTTTTTTTTTTTTTTTTTTTTTTTTTTTTTTTTTTTTTTTTTTTTTTTTTTTTTTTTTTTTTTTTTTTTTTTTTTTTTTTTTTTTTTTTTTTTTTTTTTTTTTTTTTTTTTTTTTTTTTTTTTTTTTTTTTTTTTTTTTTTTTTTGGGGGGGGGGGGGGGGGGGGGGGGGGGGGGGGGGGGGGGGGGGGGGGGGGGGGGGGGGGGGGGGGGGGGGGGGGGTTATCCAATTTCCCTTGACCCCTACCTTTTTTATAGGAACATTTTGAACACTGTTATTTGCTTCAGGTTAACTCTTGCATTTAATTTAAGTTCATTAGCGGAAAAAATTATAGTTGAACCATCTTTTTATAGGAATTTAAATCTCTGAAGGTAAATTGAGAAAGTTTTATCGTGTTCGTTTATTGAAAAAACCCTCAAGTCCACACCCAAGGGTTTTATTCTTCTAAATTAATCATGAGGTTCCAATAATTAACCTCGGAAAGGCCAAAAACTTTTTAAAGGTTCTTTAAAAAGGAAGATTTTCATAAGATTATTTATTCAACGCTTCCCGATTTCTGGTCATTTAAAGGTTTAAAAGGTTCAAGGGTTTAAGATTTTTCTCACAGATGAATTGGAAAGTTCAATTCAATTGTTTAAGCAATTTTGCCTTATTTATAAAAATCCGGAAATTGGATCTTCAAACCTGATTTTAAAACTGGCCTTGGTCAAAATTAAATGCTAAAATTTTCCATTTTAAAAGAAGGTTTAAAAGACGCTGATACCAATTTTCAATGATTTAACCATTTTGGCATTTGAAATAATTCTGTTAATTTGGAATGTTGCCCCTCCGAAAAATGACTTTACCCAAATTTTGGTTTAATAAAGAAATGTTGAAAGGTTACACCCATTCGGATTTGGTTTATTATGAATTTTAATGAACCACATTTATAAACCTGACATCAAATTCGCAGAACATTCTGTTCAAAGGGAAGTTCGGTCCCGGCCTTGGGCCCCCGGCCAAAGGCCCCCAGTTTTCCCAGTCCCGACCACCTTCCTTCCTTCCTTCCCTTTCTTCTTCCCACTTCCCAAGTTTCCCATCCCCTGGGGGTCTCCCAGGGCCCCGCCCCTAGGGCCGGCCTCCTCCTCCTTTTTAATGGGCACCCCATAACACAAAGTTGAAATCGTTTCAGCCATGTGCGGGTTCCCTTCCACATATTTCCCACTCGCCATATCGCCGTTAAGGCGGCCCGCCCGCATTGGTCACCTTCCGGTTGACGGAACTCATCTCCGAGTTTAGCCGGATCGAGGATTTGGAAATTTATCAGTTGAAGGTAACTTTGCCGAGCTGGTTTGATCGGTCGGACGTGGAAGACGAACTACATCAACCGCTTTCGGCGTTCACAGGCCCAGGGTACGGGACAAATTTCCCTCTCTCGCTATGCATCACCATGATCTTTATGTGCGTAGGAAAAGGAGAGTGTTGTCCACGCACTGAGACCGGCGAAGCGCTGACGCAACGGAGGGAAGTAGTCGACGCCTTCCCTTCCGACCGATCCAAGCACCGCATTCGCACCTCCAAGTTCTGACACACGCAGCCGGGACGCACCCATGCTCCGATCCAGCAGAGTTTCAGGAGGAGTTCCCAAGACGACCTGCGGGTGACGATCTTGATGTTCAACCCGCAGGCTTCGCCAAGCACCGCCACAATATGACCGAGGTGTAATATCATGGAGGGGGCACCGACACCTTAAGGAACCATCACGATGATCAACTTGGTGTCCATGGGGTGCCCCTACCCCCAGATATAAAGGAGGGAGGAGGGGAGGCCGGCCCTCTATGGCGCCCTTAGGGGAGTCCTACTCCCACCGGGAGTAGGATTCCCTTCCTAGTCCAACTAGGAAACCTTCCAAGTAGTAGGAGTAGGAGACAAGGAAGGAAGAGAGAAGGAAGGAAGGAGGGGTTCCTCCCTAGTCCACCTGACTAGGCCATGGGCCCCTGCCCTAGGCAGCCCTCTCACCAATGGCCCAATAAGGCCCAATTTCCCCCGAATTCTGAACTCCCTGCAATTCGACAATAACCCAATCACTGAACCTTTCCAACTCCAATATAGTCGCCCAATATATGGATCTTTATGTCTCGACCATTTCGAACTCTCGCATGTCCCCGATCTCATCCGGACACCTAACTCCTTCGACATCAAAACACATAAACTCATAATATAAACCATCGAAACCTTGTTGCCGGGATTCTTTTCGAGAAAATGTAGACATGACCGAGACACGCCTCCGTCAATAACCAATAGCGGACCTGGATGCCCATATTGGTTCCTACATATTCTACGTAAGATCTTTATCGTCGACCGATAACAACATAAGTTGTTCCCTTTTATCGAGATAATGCCCGAGATTCGATCGTTCGATCCAATACCTAGTTCAATCTCGCACCAAGAAGCCTTCTTTACTCGCTCCATCATACATCATCTCGCAACTAACTCATTAGTTGCAATGCTTATGCAGGCTTAAGTGATTGCATTACCGAGAGGGCCCAAGATACCTCTCCCACATTCGGAGTGACAAATCCTAATCCAAAATACCCAACCCAACAAGTACCTTTTGGAGACACCGAGAGCACCTTTATAATCACCCAGTTGCTAGACGCTTGGTAGCACACAAAGTGTTCCTCCGTAAACGGAGTTGATAACTCATAGTCATAGGAACATGTATAAGTCATGAAGAAAGCAATAGCCATACTAAACGATCGGGGCTAAGCTAACTAAATGGGTCATGTCAATCGATCATTCAACTAATGATGTGATCCCATTAATCAAATAACAACTCTTTGTCCATGGTTAGGAAACATAACCATCTTTGATTAACAAGCTAGTCAAGTAGAGGCATACTAGTGACACTGCTTGTCATATATTCACACATGTATTATGTTTCCAATTACAATTCTAGCATGAATAATAAACATTTATCATGCAATAAGGAAATAAAATAACTTTATTATTGCCTCTAGGGCATATTTCCTTTCTCCCACTTGCACTAGAGTCAATAATCTAGATCACATCACCATGTGATTAACATCGATAGTTCCATCATCATGTGATTAACACTATAGTTCACATCGCCATGTGACCAACACCCAAAGGGTTTACTAGATTCAATAATCTAGTTCACATCGCTATGTGATTAACACCCAAAGAGTACTAAAGTGTGATCATTTTTGCTTGTGAGAGAATCTTAGTCAACGGGTCTTTCACATTCGGATCCCTTATTATTTTGCAATTTTTATGTCACAATGCTCGCACGGAGCTACTCTAACTAATTGTCCCACTTTCAATATGTATCTAGATCGAGACTTAGAGTCATCCAGATTGGTGTCAAAACTTGCATCGACGTAACCCTTTAATTTAACCTTTTTTCACTTCCATAATCGAGAAACATATCCTTATTCCACTAAGGATAATGTTGACCGCTGTCCGGATCTACTCCTAGATCACTATTGTACCCCTTGCCAAACTCAAGGTAGGTATACAATAGATCTGGTATACAAAGATGGCATACTTTATAGAACCTATGACCGAGGCATAGGAATGACTTTTCATTCTCTTTCTATTTTCTGCTATGGTCGGGTCTTGAGTCTTACTCAACTTCACACCCGTAAACGTGCAAGAACTCTTTCTTTGATTGTTCCATTTTGAACTACTTCAAAATCTTGTCAAGGTATGTACTTATTGAAAAACTTATCGGCCTTGATCTATCTCTATAGATCTTGATGCTCAATATGTGAAGCTTCACCGAGGTCTTTCTTTGAAAAACTCCTTTCAAACACCCTTTATGCTTTTTAATTCTACATTATTTCCGATCTACAATATGTCATTCCATATACTTATCGAAATGTTGTAGTGCTCCCACCACTTTCTAGTAAATATAGGCTTCACCGCAAGTCTGATAAAACTATATGCTTTGATCAACTTATCAAAGCGATATTCCAACTCCGAGATGCTTGCACCCCATAGATGGATCTGAGCTATGATTTTGTCAAGACCTTTAGGATTGACAAAATCTTCTGGTTGCATCATATACAACTCTTCTTTAAATCCATTAAGGAATGTAGTTTTGTTTATCCATTTGCCGATTTCATAAAAATGGGCAATTGCTAACATGATTTGGACAGACTTAAGCATCGCCAACGAGTGAGAAAATTTCATCATAGTCAAGACCTTGAACTTTTTCAAAACCTTTTTACAAGTCTAGCTTTGTAGATAGTAACACTACTATCAACGTCCGCCTTCCTCTTGAAGATCCATTTATTTTCTATGGTTTGCCGATCATCGGGCAAATCCATCAAAGTCCATACTT
>JAHHZJ010000525.1:0-46601 GCA_021437245.1 Aegilops speltoides | reverse complement strand
AGCCAGTCCCCAAATGAAACCGTGGCATTTATGCCGATCAAAAGGCATGGCAATGGTTCGGTTCGACCAAGCCCCCAAGTGATCTGTGGCCTTAGGCCGATCAAGAGGCGTGACTGGTTCAGACTTGACCATGTCCCTAAGTGATCTGGTGGCTTTGCCTATCAAGAGGTGTTGCATTGGTTCGACACCTACCAAGCCCCAAGTGATATCGCAGCTTTTTTGAAAAGCAAATTTCAAGGTACACCGAGGCCGCTTTAAGACAGCACAACTCCATGTAACCACACATGATATGAAAGAACAGAGACCCCGCTTAGCCGAGGTCTGATTTTATTATATCAACGATAATATATACACCGTCATAATATGTACATAGATAGAGCCAATGGCTCAAGTGTAGTAAGGTCAAGATGAGCTATGTTCCATGGCCTATTGGTTTTCCTCCTCCGATGATGCGTGAGTCTTTATGCTCTCGAATATCAATCAGATAGTACCCGTTGTGCATATTCTTGCCGACCACGAAAGGTCCCTCCCAAGGTGGGGATAACTTGTGCATATCCTTCGGTTCGGCGAGTCAAGCACCAAATCTCCTTCTTGAAAAGCTCTTCTCGACCGGCGATCGTGATAGCGACGAAGATCCTGCTGATAAATCGCCGAGCGTGCAGCTGCTATGTCACGCTCCTCATCCAATAGGTCCAAAGCATCTTGCCGTGCTGTCTCATTGTCCGCTTCAACATAAGCCGCTACACGAGGCGTAATCATGGCGGATATCACTAGGGAGAACCGCCTCGCTCCATAGACCATGAAAACGGCGTATCCTGTAGATCGGTGGCGTAGTATTGATACTCCATAGCATAGATGGTAGCTCTTCAACCCAACAACCCGGTGTTCTTTGCAATGGAACCATAAGCCGGGGTTTGATGCCTCGCAAGATCTCCTGATTAGCTCGTTATGCCTGCCCATTGGACTGGGGGTGAGCCACGATACGCAAGTCGGATGTGCTCACGCCACGTAATTCCTTCATAGCGCCTTGGATAAATTGGTACCATTGTTAGTAATGATACTGTGTCGAAAGCCAAACCGAAAATCACCTTTTAATGAACTGCACCACCTGTGAGCTGCATCACACTTGCTAACAGCTCCGCTCAACCCACTTGGTAAATTTTCAACCGCCACCAAAAGGTGGGTTTTTATCCTTGACCTTTAAAAGGTCCGACCATATCAAGCCCCATGTTGCAAACGGCCAAGTAATTGGAATCATCCTCAACTCTTGAGCCGACACATGAGCACGCCGTGAAAATTTCGCCATCACACCTTTTAAGCAAGTCCTCCGACGATGAGTGTCAACCAAGATGTTCGTGCTTGGATCTGTTGGATCGTGAAGACGTTTGACTACATGAATCATAAACTAAACGCTCGCTTTCGGTCTATGAGGTACGTGGAAACACTCTCCTCTCATTGCTATGCATCACATAGATAGATTCATGCGATTGTAGGATTTTTTTTGAAATTACCATGTTCCCCAACATATATTTGCCTCAAAATTAGAATGGATGATACAATCACTTGAGCAGTTTGTCCATGTCAAAGATACAACTTTTGTAAGGAACTGTGTCAATGAATTCCATAGAAAATATAGCATGCGATTACAAGGAATGTAATACTCCCTCCATCCCAAAAAAGTGACTATTGTGTCCTCACCGGTTGTAGCATGACCCCTACATCCTTGGTGGCAGCCGAAGCGCCCACATCCACCTGCATCCATGCTTGGGCAGGAAAAATATAACAGAAAAATAATGTGGACCACATGTTCATGGAATTTTGCAATGTGAAAAATAATGTGGACCACATGTTCGTGGAATTTTGCAATGTGATATAGCTTAACGGGTATGATTGGCAAAAATTCTAAAATTAATATTGTACCATAATGTCTCAAGAATTTTAGAACATATCTTCTCATTTGGCACTACACCAACATTTAGCATGACGACAACAACCACTTGACTCCATCATGGTGATCCATATGATCATGTCTCTTCCTGCATGTGAAAACACAAATATTAAATCCTATTGTTAAAGATATGTTCCTAACATGTGAAGAAGAGGGAAAGGCAATATGGCAATTTAATGTCTCATCGACCCTGCAAGTTGGCAGCAGCCCACGTGATCGATGATCAATTTTAAATGTAATCTTTAACTACAATAATGAGTACAGTATAATTCATCATTTCTTTATGCTGGGTATTTTTTACCCTGAATAAGAGATAACACAAGGATAAACTTGTGAGAGGCAGAGAGAACCCAGTTAGCATCTCTAGCAGTGAATAAGAACTCCGACAGACACTTCAAGTTTTATGTTACCATCTAATTAAACAATAGTAGTATAGTGATAAACTGTGAACCTAAGGGATGGTTAGGGTTTGGAGAGGTACCTGGAGGGAGGAGGCTGGAGAGTCCTGTTGCTCATCAACACGTGGGTATTATGTGATCATGGAACTGCTGGTGCCGCGACGATGAGCGACCTTTACCCATCGCAGAGCTATTGTCTGCACTGCTGGCCTCCTCGGGACTGCTGCGCTGCCAACGTTGCATCAGGTTATGATACTAAGGAAAGAGGGAGATGGCAGTCTGGTGTGGGTGTGGGTCTAGGGATATAAAGTAGCCCTCCCAACTGTTATTGTGTTTTTGTGCTTCACAAATCAATTCGTAATGTCAACATTATGACCATGCTGGAAAATCAACTTACTGGGAAATTTATTTAAATAAACAACATAATGTACAAATGTACTCAAAATAACAAAGTCTTGATCAAATTCACTAAAAAATACCATACACAAAATCACTATGTATATCATTACTAAAAAGATAACAGTATGAAGCTGGGAGCTCCACAAAGCTTTAGCGTTACTAGACGTACGATCGTGGACATCTCTCGGGCTGCTGCTCCATGGAACTGTCTACTTCACCTGTGGTTGATTGGGCCTCGATTGTTTCTTGGGCCGGTGGACTGGCGTAAGCGGACAAAGTGTATATGAAACACAAACGTAAGTACTTGTTTCCCAAATTTTGCTAAAAAAAGTTGTTTCTCAAATAAAAAATTAGGTAGCTTCGTGTGAGCGGGGCATTATCTTCTGCCTTTGATCTCAACCTGTATCGCGTGTTTCTTGGGACGGTGGACTGGCTTAAGCGGACAAAGTGTATATGAAACACAAATGTAAGTACTTGTTTCCCAAATTTTGCTAAAAAGTTGTTTCTCAAATAAAAATTAGGTAGCTGTGTGAGCGGGCATTATCTTCCGCCTTTGATCTCAACCTGCCTTATGCAAATGGCCACGGACTGTATGGAGGAGCTGAAGAATATCAAGGAAGAAAACCAAGTTAGCTATGTTGCAATAGTTAGTGAGTTTATTTCAAGGCAAAAGAATTTGTTATTGTTTCTTTATAACATGAAAGAAGAACCAGCAATGTTGAGGCTCACAATCTTGTGAAAGTCGCGCTTCTTTGTGGGCGTGCCATCATGTCTGGCTAACGTCTCGCCATCTATTATATGTATTCCCCAAAAAATTTGCAATAGACGGTGGTTCTAAAAATTTATTGTTGCTCGTGTTGGTGTCGCATGGCACCACACAACATCGATGCCCATCGCCTTCCTCCTCACGGGCGCGTGGCAACGATGACAAGGTTCACTAATATTGGAATCAAGCGGGCTGATTCTTTTTTAGAAGCGACTGTTTTAAAACAAAGATAAAAAATTTGTATCATTGATTAATTAAGCGTAAAAGATTGCTCGGTTAATTTATCTTACCAATCGTGCTATTGACTATCATATATGTTCTCTAAACCTGTGTTACTTATTCATGTTTTTGTTTCCTATATATCTTTCATAGACACTATTCATTTAAAAATTAGAGCAATCACTTGCCTAATTATATTTCGAGACAATCACAATATTACTTTTCTATCATTGTCTAATATACGGGTTAGTTCATGCAATTTTAATTTCTATATTTTATATTTTTTAAAAATGCATGATATTTTATCATTCTATCATAAAATTGGCAAGCAAGAACGCGCCCATCATGGTCTAGTACAAGGTCAAGGCTGATTCGAGTAAGGCTGTACCGGTAGTATGACAATTATCACCACTTGCAAACACTACAAGTTAGTGATAGTGTTACTTGTAGGAGCCCAAACAGGTAACTCATCGTATATGTGTGCAATAATTTGCACAAGAACATAACATCACTCTATATGCAATATGATTTCAGAGTGAAACATATGATTATTTGCTATTGGACCAACGTGGTTTCAACTCCACATGAGAAATATGATGCAGGAACTGAAACATACATCCAAGCACACAAAATCAAAAAGTCAAGCAAGAATTTGATAGGGCATCTAAGGCCACTATAGCATTCACTCACATCATTCACTCACGTTGGTATGCAGTGTTGGTAGAAAAGTGTCAATGCCCCGACTCTTCCCGTCGACCACGCTACCGCTAAGCGGCGCGCCAAAGAAGAATATCCTGTGGGGTCATTAGAAATCTGGGGTCAACCTTCTCAAGTTACAAGGACTAATGAGTAAATTATAGAAAACAAAGGGTGCTATAAAAGTTGTGGGTCACTGACCTCACACTTACATAAGTTTGCCATTGACCTCGCCATGGCGTGTCCCCACCTTCCCTCCATGCCTTCTCAAGTACTCCCAAGAAGATAACAACAATAACAGACTGTGCCAGTATTATAAACTTAATATTAATATTATTCGACAAACGTTCAAACTTGCACACAAATCATGTAAAATGCAAACTACTAATGCCAGCTTAATAAAATGACTGTGTTGTATCATACATGGCAAACCAATGATCATGCTTGGTCACTTTAGATAGTACAATGAAATAGGAATATTTTACAAAATGAAAAGGCAACCTCTTCAATTCTGAAAATAGCAGCATTTCAAGATTTCAGTTGTTGAAAATCAAGGTAATTGTCCTACAATAATATACAACTTCAGATTAAAGATTACTTACTTGGTGAACGATTAGCTAAATCACCTACTTGGTGAGTGATTAGCTAAATTAGTTACAAAGTAGTACTTGCAATCTTCATCCATGAGCCACAAACTAATGCTCGCTCAAAATTCATGGTTCCTCCCTTCTCACGCAACTTCACAAACAGAACAAAATCATATGGCATCTCCATGTTACTTGTAGTAAGCAAAATAATAAATTGCAAAAAATAAAAGATTTTTAGAAAATAAATACATATGCAGTGCAAAAGCAGAGGAACCAAGATTGTTGACCTGTGGATCTTTGCTGCTGAGACTTTCACGAGGTCGCCTGCATTTCTTCTTCCTCCTACTTTCGTAATGTAATTGTCCTAAACAAAGGCATGCACCCAACCACTCACTCTAGTACGATAAAAATAGCTTGGAAATATAGAACTACATATATGTAAGGAAGGGAAAACCACCCAAAGGCGTATGTACGATATAGCAGGTTAACTCAATAGGAGCCAAAAATTATACTATAGTATTATGATTAGGAAGCTACAGCTAAAAAGTTTAAGCATTTACAATAATATATCCACCTCTGTCTCTCGGATAGTTACTTAATCAAATCAAGGATGGTTAAGAACTTGCAGATTTCCCATTACTAAATTATGCAGTGTTATTTATTTTTAACTTAAGATTGAATTTGCAGCATTTGAGAAATATCACCACCAAGTCGAAATCATGCAATGGCACTTAGAGTAGAAAGGTCTAAATTAAAAATACACAATTTGCAGAGATACTCTCACCAACTCTTGAAATTCATGCGGCCGATGAGACAGAGGATGATGGCATAGTGCTACTAGAGCTCTGTACACTATGATTGCCCTTCTAGGCAGAAGCCAGCGCTGCCCTTGCACATCCACATAAGTCTCCGACCTTGTTACAATAAATATATTAACGCCCATGAATAGAGAGAGAAATAAATATATATCTATTGTAAAGAATGTAAATATCACCCCTCCATCCAAATAAATTTAGCAAACCGTAGTCTGGTTCTGTTAATTAAGGAGCCATGTTACTGGATAGACAAATTTCTGATGAAAAGAAAGATGGTCCTGTGACTCACATCTCATGGTTGACTTGTCACTACTGCGGATGCTGCTAATGCGACACTATGATCGTAGACCCTTTACGAAATTGTGTATGCGATACATTAATCACAAACAAGTGATGTAAAAACCGTCAAAAAAGATGAAAACATTTATGCGAATGAATACATCAAACACGGTTCAGATTGTATTTGCATGTGCGGCGAGGGGCATACGGTTGGTCAGACGAACTGTTTATGCGATGAGACGTAACAATAGAAACGGGCAGCCGAATCAAAAAGGCGATATACAACATACAGTTTGTCGATGTACCATTTGCAATGATTGAGGTGAACACAAACGATTCCGATAACAAGATGTGTGTGATACCCGACAAAAGTGTCGGTAATCAGAATTAGGCGATCATTATAGACAGCCTGCACGGTCTTTTTTTGTGAATTGTGTGCTTGTCAGGACATAGTTCAACAAACCAACCTATGGGCGATAATGTAGAAGATCCGTGTCGAATACATATGACTAACCATCCGGACGATGTTGACAAGATAAACATAGATATATACAATATGCTTAATTTAGTCCTTCTTCTTTTTTGTTGTTGTTGTTGGGTGGCCTCGACATTGTCTTGGCGAGGATGCTTCTTGCCGCTAACCGGGCTTTTCATCACCGGCTGTCGCCATCGTCGTTGCCGCCATCGTCCTCCTCCTACCTGTCGTCCTCCTCATCATCATCGCCGCCTCTTCGCTCCTCCTCGACGCCTCGTCCGTCTGGTTGTCATCTTTACCCGAGGCGGCGCCCTTCCATGAACCGGATATAATCGAGGTCTGGGCTCGACGCTGGACTCATGGTAACGAAAGGATGATTTCGATGTTGACCTATCATCGTGCCGCGATCGCCGTCAATCGTCGCCTCACTGCCGCCGACATGGCTGCAGTGTGTGCTAGTGTAGCACGCCTGCCGAGGGCGAAGAAGATGGTGGACATAAGCGGGGTATGCAAAGAAGAGGAATTGCCAATTGAAGCAGGTTTTTGCGCCAGGGGGGAATTGAAGGGTTTGACGAATTATATAACCGCTGATATAATCAATCGCAATTATTTGTACCAAATCTCCAAATTCGGGTTGCGATGACTCCTATTGGCTATTTGGCTAGTTTTTAGGACAAAAACAAGGAACGAGTTTTGGGATTATGCAATCGATACCGTATGAACAGAGTAGACAAGTTAGCAAGCGTATTTCTTATTGATAAAGCCAGAATAATCAAACTAGAAAGGAAAGAAAAAGACAAAGAAAAATATCTGCACGAATCTTCAGAACATCAATGGCATAGGACCTTGATGTGCATTACTTAGCACATCTAGATGTGCTTTAGCAATCTTGTCAAACAAAACCCCTAATCATCATTGCAAACAAAGCACATAAAACATGGCTAATGCGACAACCACAATTACATACGCTTGTTCCTTCTTGTCTCTTGCTTTCATCCGCTGCATGTGATTGATTCTTTCTTGCTTCATCGTATTGATTGTACATTCCATCCACCAATTTCTTCTTCAGCTTACGCTATCTTCGCGAGATTGGTGATAACACCGGCCCTACCATGGCATTCTTCATCCAGCCAGTTAACAAAGGCACAACCTCATATCCCTGCCAATGTTAAATAGTATTCAGGATGAGCGGTGGCATTAACTCAAGTAAAATGATGAACTTAGCACTAACCTCTAAGGGCAACCGAGAAACCTCCCGCCAATGTCGAATCCTCTGCGGCATACACATCGAGCGGAAGTGCCCATGCACACAACTCAGCTTTTGGTACTTCTCGGGGCGCAAAACTCGAGTCGAACTTGTGTCAAGGGAGTCCGGAGTCATGCTCCGGATCCGCGACAGATCGCCTGGGTCATTCAGACGGATTCAACAAGGAGCTACTTTGGACATGCTAACAAAGATCGATAGATTGGAACCCGATAGAATGATCCGGATCCGTAGTACACCTACCTTCACGACCTTAGTGCGTTCAATGACGGCCATTATGGCGGCGATATGAGCAGGAGCAGCCACACCAAAATTATCAGCACCACTGTCCGCATTCCCCAAAGTCAGCTACACGCGGGAATTTGGAGGATATATGGGATTTGGTGGAAAATGGGGAAACTACGGATAAGCTAACGGTCGGGAACTACTTATGGCACTATATGTTGGAGTATACAACACCGTTTAGCGCCAGTTTGGTGGTTTAGAATAAGTTGCCCTACCTAGCTTATTCTAGAAGCCTAAAATTTATTTTAGAATCCTAGTAGTTAAGACTTGACTAGTAGGCTTCTAAAAGAAAATTTTGGCTGGGCTTCTAGAATAAGTGGTAGGGGCAGCTTATTCCGAAGCCCAAAAAGCTAGCAAAATATCTGCCCTTATACATGTCCTTTGTGTTAGGTATTACAACCTCACACACGATTCCCGCACCAAACCGTGGAGAAGACAATGTAGGTGAGACACGGTTGCTTATATAATTGTATGTGATGCACTACCCCTATATATAATTGACATGGTGTTACCATGTAAACAGCCGCTTATGGATATCTCTAAAAACAGTCGATCGCATATTGAGATGGTGGCGGCTCACGAGTGACTATCAAGAAGAGGTCAATCCTCGGTCGATGGGCTGTGCATTGAAAGTGCAACTAATCCATGGGTGGTTTTGGTAATTCTTAACAACATTGCAATAAGTAGTGGACATATCAAAATTAGCATCCCCAAGGTTGGGGTTTTGCATTACTAGCATAATTGACATTAATAGAATTTATAGTAAAATCATTGCAATCATGCTTTTCATTCAAAGAGCTATCGTGAATCACTTCATAAATTTCTTCATCACAATTTTCAGATTCATGAATCTCGGGCAAAACTTCATAAAGATAATCTAGTGTACTCAAATCACTAGCAATTTGTTCATGATAATTGGATCTCTTAAAAAGATTAGAAAGTGGATGAGGACCCATATCAATAAAATTTGAGCAAGCAGAAGACACATGACAACACAAGCAAACAAAAGATCGAACGAGAAAAAGGCAAAAAGAGGGCAAATAGAACGGCAATTTTTTGTGAAGTGGGGGAGAGGAAAACGAGAGGCAAATGGCAAATAATGTAAATTGCAAGGAGATGAGATTTGTGATTAGGAACCTGGTTGATGTTGAAGATCCTCCAAGAACGGTGCAGAAATTCCTTTTGATGTCTCTGCTAGAACTACGCTTTCCCCAAAGAGGGGATGATGGTATAGCGATGGTAGGTATTCCCAGTGATGAGACCAAGGTTATCGAACCGGAGAACCTCCTCAAACCACGTAAACAACACGCACACACAAATAACAAATACTGCAACCCAACGTGTTAAAGGGTTGTCAACTTTCGATTACGGCTACCAAGATAGGCAAAAATGAGGTAGAAAGTGGTAGATAAAATAAATAGATCATGGAACAAATAAATTGCAGCAAGGTGTTTTTGTATTTTTGGTTTAATAGATTTGAAAAAATGCAAAGGAAATAGATCTAAAGGCAAATATGATGAAAAGAGACCGGCTGTAGGTTTCACTAGTGGCTTCTCTCGAGAAAAATAGCAAACAGGGGAAAACAATTACTGTTGGGCAATTGATAGAACTTCAAATAATCACGACGATATCCATTTAATGATCATTATATAGGCATCACGTCCAAGATTAGGAGACCGACTCTTGCCGTGATCTACTACTATTAGTCACACATCGACCGCTATCCAGATGCATCTAGTGTATTAAGTTCATGAGAAAATGGACTAATGCAATAAGAACGATGGCATGATGTAGACGAGATCCATTTATCTATTATGCAGATATAGATCTCATCTTGTTATCCTTAGTAGCAATGATACATACGCAGTCGGTTCCCCTTCTCGTCACCGGGATCAAGCACCGTAAGCTCGAACCCACTACAAAGCACCTCTTCCCATTGCAAGATAAATAGATCAAGTTGGCCAAACAAAACCCAAATATTGGAGAAGAAATACGAAGCTATAAGCAATCATGCACATAAGAGATCAAAGAAGACTCAAATAACTTTATGGATAAAAGCATAGATTTGATCATGAACTCAAAGTTCATCGGATCCCAACAAGCACACCGCCAACAGACTTAGATCATATGGATCCAATAGATCATTGTATTGATAATCAGAGAGAGAGAGAGAGAGAAGGCATCTAGCTACTAACTACAGACCAGAGATCTACAAAGAACTACTCACGATCATAGGAGAGGCACCAAATGAAGTGGTGAACCCTCCATGACGGTGTTTAGATTGGATCCGTAGTCGGGACTTTGTAGCGGCTGGATCAATATTTCATTGACTCCCTAGGGTTTCTAGAATATTGTGGTATTTATAGAGCAAAAAGGTTCTGGGCACCAGGTGGGCACAACCCCCATGGCGTGCTCGCATCCTGCTGCTCCTCGAGCAGCCCCTCAGTGCTTCCTTGGCCCATTGGCTTTTCCGCCCAAAAATTCCTCCAGAGTTGGTTTGCTTTGCACCTGTTTGATATTGATTTGCAAAAAACATGCGAAAAACAAAGAATCGGCACGGCAATCGTGTCAATATGTTAGTACCAAAAATGACATAAAATGACTATAAAATGATTGTAAAACATCCAAGAATGATAATATAACAGCATGGAACAATCAAAATTATAGATACGTTGAGACGATCAATGCCCAAGGAGTGTAGCCAGACTTTGAGGACAACACCGTTGTCATGATGCTGAGGATCCAACATCCCTATAGGCACAAGAGAAAAGATGAAAAGCCAAAGCAGAGAAGGCAACAGAAGCCTAGTGTGAAGAAGCTTCGAATTATTCCTCAAGTCAAAGCAAGACCAGCTTGGATATCTGATTCAAGCAACCTTGATAATTGAGAGAGGACTTACCACCCGACTCGTAACCGAAGCTTGGAGAGGATCACCAAACCAAATTCTATGATCTTGACTTGAAGGTGACCGAAATTCGGACAAAGAGTTGAAGAGCTCCAGAAAGAAGCGAGAGAGAGGGCAAAGCAACCACAGGTGTTTCACCGAGTGCCTAGAGGACAGAGGTCCGCAGAAGGCGTTCCAGATACAAGAGCCATGCCAACACCGCAGCCACAGCCTCCCACAGCTCCGATTGCCCCTCCAAAGGGCAACTCCACCAGCCCAACATCTTCCACTTATGCTTTTGTCCTGAGTCATCTCAACACTTCCTCCTAAAGATCAAGCCTAGATAGATGCATAGCACTATGCATTTTCAAGCTTTTGGTAACTTGTTGCCAAAGGGGAGAAAGTGTATAGATCATAGGCTTAGAGAGAGAGAGAGAGAGAGAGAGTTGCTTCTTTTGCTACTCATTTGCTTTGCTTGATTGGTTAAGTTACTTTATGTTATTATGTGCGATACTTTATATGATCATGTGCTTGATCATATTATGCTTAATGCTTGTGCTTGAATGATGACATTATCTATCTCTTGTATGAACATTCACTTTGCCTTGGTGATGAGTGCTTGTTCTTACTTTTATCATTTTGAGCGCTCCACCAAGATGTATGTGACATGGAAGAGTAACCCATGGTCCTATTTATTTGTGTACTTGCATTCAAAAGAAAATTTCAAATAATGCACAAATTTAGGGGAGCTCTTGCTTATCACATACTTCTCAAAGTGGCGATGTATTTCATTCTTATTATCATTTGTGAAGTTGTCTATATGTTGTCATCAATTACCAAAAGGGAGATTGAAAGTGCAACTAATCTCTAGGTGGTTTTGGTAATTCTTAACAACATATAGTTCATTGAACTAATGCTCTTTCAAGATGATCATTTGAAAGTTCACTGATTGGCATGGCATGGACTAGAGATGTGGACCTCTCAAAATGCTAAGGACACATATTGGCAACAAACTCAAGACTCTACATTTTTCATTTAAGTGATCCAAGATCACATTGATTCAATAGGAAAGCCAATACTATTAAAGGGGATGATGTGTTGCTTATGGCTTACTTGCTCAAAATGCTTGGTGATATGCTCCAAAACCCTCAACCACTTTCTCATTTCCACATATGTCCTAAATCTAAAAGTCAAATTGGCCCCATCGATTTGATCTATCCGCGCTACGAGTTTCATTTGACATAGCCAATGCCACAAACCCTAGTCACTTCGTCTCACAGATAGGGATCTCGGTCTCACCGAGATGGGATTGCAAACTCATTGTTTCATTTTTGTAACATTTCGTCCCACCGAATGAGATAATCGGTCCCACCGAGTCGCAATGCAAATTCACTGTTTCCCTTCGTAACACTTCGATCCCAACCAGTGAGTGGATTGGTCCCATCGAGTTTGCTCGACCAACTCTCTATGTGCTTATTATTGAAATCGGTCCCACTAAGTTCATGTAATCGGTCACACCGAGATTACGTTATGCCCTAACCTAGCATATCAGTCCCATCGAGATGACCGTGTCGGTCCCACCACTAACGCTCATATGTTGACTGAATCGGTCCGACCGAAGTTTCACCATTTGGTCTCACCGAGTTTGGGAATCTATGTGTAATGGTTTTTGTGGAGGCTATATATACCCTCCACCCACTCTTCATTCGTGGAGAGCCATGAACGTGCCTACACTTCCAGCATTCATTTTATGAGAGAGAACCACCTACTCATGTGTTGAGACCAAGATATTCCATTCATACCACAAGAATCTCGATCTCTAGCCTTCCAAGTTGGTTTCCACTAAATCATCTTTCCACCATAGCCAAATCTGTGGGAGAGAGTTGAGTGTTGGGAGACTATCATTTGAAGCACAAGAGCAAGGAGTTCATCATCAACACACCATCTATTACCTTTTGGAGAGTGGTGTCTCCTAGATTGGTTACTTGGGAGCCCATCAAGATTGTGGACTTGGACCAAGGAGTTTAGGTAAGGAGATCTCCTACTTCGTGAAGATCTACCTAGTGAGGCAAGTACTTCATGCACGGCCATAGTGGGATAGACAAGGTTGTCAGGGACCCTCGTGGGTGGAGCCTGTGGAACGCAACCATTACCCTTCGTGGGTTGAAGTCTCCATCAACATGGACGTATGATAGCACTTGTAGGACCTTGAGAAGAGGTGTCTAAAGGTGATTAGACACTAAGTACCAAAGTTGAAGTTTTTAAGTTCTTTAAGTTTAAGTGGAGTTTAGGCACAAGTTTATCATTCACAATACATAACAAGCAAGCATGCAAAGAGTTTATGAGCATGGTAAAGCATGCAACTTGCAAGAATGTAAAGGAAGGGTTATGGAGGATTCAAACGCAATTGGAGACACGGATGTTTTGGCGTGGTTCATAGGGTGGTGCTATCGTGACATCCATGTTGGTGGAGACTTCAACCCACGAAGGGTAACAGCATGTGAGTCCACGGAGGGCTCCACCCACGAAGGGTCCACGGAAGCAACCTTGTCTATCCCACCATGGCCATCGCCCAAGGACTTGCCTCACTAGCGGTAGATCTTCACGAAGTAGGCGATCGCTTGCCATTACAAACTCCTTGGTTCAACTCCACAATCATGTTGGAGGCCCAAGTGACACCTAGCCAATCTAGGAGACACCACTTCAAGAAGTAACAAATGGTGCGTTGATGATGAACTCCTTGCTCTTGTGCTTCAAATGATAGTCTCCCCAACACTCAACTCTCTCTCATAGGATTTGGATCTGGTGGAAAGAATATTTGAGTGGAAAGCAACTGGGAAGGCTAGAGATCAAGATTCATATGGTAGGAATGGAATATCTTGGCCTCAACACATGAGTAGGTAGTTCTCTCTAAGATGTTTGCTTGAAGTGTAGGTTCGGCTCATGGCTCTTCCACGAATGAAGAGGAGGTGGAGGGGTATATAGCCTCCACACAAAATCTAACTGCTACCCACAATTTACCAAACTCGGTGGGACTGAATCAACAAACTCGGTCGGACCGATTTAGTTCAAAATGTAACCGTTAGGATTTTCGGGACCGACATGCAACCGAGACCGATGGTTAGGTTAGGTCATAACGTAATCTCGTGGAGACCGACACACAAACTGGTGGGACCGATTTTGGTAATAAGCTTTCCAGAGAGTTGGTCAGCAAACTCGGTTGGACCGACTCACACAACCTCGGTAGGACTGATATTGGTAATGAGTCACCAGAAGTTTGCATTGTAATCTCGGTAGTACCGATTGCTCAAACTCGGTGAGACCGATTTTGGTAATGGACATACACAGAGAGATTACAATCCCATCTCGGTAAGACCGAGATCCCTATCAAAGACTGATTTGCCTAGGGTTTGTGTAAGGGCTGAGACATTTGACCTCGATGGCGCCGAATAGAAAGAATCGGTATGGCCGAGTGTGGCTTTAGGTTTAGGTCATTTGTGGAAGGTAAAGTAGTTGAGGGTTTTGGAGCATATTACTAAGCACTGTGGAGCAAGAAACTCATTAAGCAACACCTCATCCCTTCTTGATAGTATTGGCTTTTCCTATAGACTCAATGTGATCTTGGATCACTAAAGTATAAAATGAAGAGTCTTGAGCTTGAAGCTTGAGCCAATCCATTGTCCTTAGCATCTTGAAGGAGTTCCCACATCCTTTAGTCCATGCCACTCCATTGTTGAACTTATCTAAAACATACTAGATAAAAGTGTTAGTCCAATAGAGATATGTTGACATTAATTACCAAAACTACCTAGGGAGCACTTGTGCTTTCAATCTCCCCTTTTTGTAATTGATGACAACATACATCAAAACTTTAGATAAAGATATAAAGAATAGCAAGTAAAGCTTTGGAAAGACATGTAACAAGCATAGGCTCCCTACATGTATGCAATCATGTGAATATGGAATATAGAGTCATGTGAGAGCATAATCATGATAGAGTAGGCAATGTGTTACATGTATCTTGCCATATGCATCGAGCAAAGAATATTAAGGAATACCTTCATGCCCATGAGTCCTTCTTGCAAACAGTATGTACATTAGCAAGAATTCCTCATACACATGATTGTGATGCATATACTTACCTTGTAGTCTTGAGTTGGCATAGGATGGAATGAGCCTCACGTAAACAAGGTTAGACAACACAGTACATCTACTAGCCGACAAAAGAAACCACAAGAATACCAGACTGGATGACATGTAGAGTGAGTACTAAGTACCACATTGGATTAGACATGTCCCAGAGTAAAGATATGCAATGCTTAAATGATTTATTTCCTTAGATGTCTTTCTCCCTGAATCTAGCATGGGATACTGGAGAAGATAGGGAACGAAAATCGTGAAATGAAAGATAAATGAACAGAGCTAATGCAAGCTAAAATAAGCACATATGAACATGTCTTTCCTCGAAGACATGTGGCATCTCTCCTCTTGAACACCAAGCATCTGGGATCCTTGAGAAATACTTTCTACTTGAGTATTCTCTCCCCAGAGATCTCTTTCTCCCCGAGAAGGTGATACTCTTTCTCCGATGTGATCTCTAAGTGATAAGCTTTGATGTGATCTCTCTCCTGACATCAATTTCAAGAAGGGTTTCGGAATTTGTCGTGAATGGGTTTGGTCCTTGAGTCACAACACAAAGCAATGATAAAAATGTGATGCTTGTAGAGGATAAGATTCATTGAGTGGAGCTGGATCAGAAGAAACACAGAATAAGTGGCAAACTGTTTTTCCTGTTGTGAAATCGGTGGCACCGAGTGGTATGCTTCGGTTGTACCGAAAGGATTCGGTTGGACCGAGAACAACAAATCGGTGAAACCGAGTTCATCGCAGAGAAAACACTTGTCACCTCAGCTCACTAGACTAGTAAGATCTCACAAAGATTTTCAAGAAATTTACTGAATGATATGCAATTAATTGGATGCAGAAAAATGCAGAGCAAACAGAAAGAAATCTAGATGAAGTTTTTTGAAAGGGAAACAAATATGCATGAGACAAAAAACACGAAAAGGACACAAGAGAACTTTATCTAGAGATGGTCGGCGATAAAAGTCACCTATGTTAGAGTATATTGACTTAGGAGTCAAGTGAGATCACTTGATCATAGGTCATACTCATTGTTTAAGCTCAAAATGGGGTTGCCATTTTCATTTAAGCATCTTGATGTATTCAAACCTTTCGAGTTGCTTTAGCTCATAACTTGGAGTAAAGCTTCTAAGATGGAATAAGATACCTTGGTTGGTGGTGTTGTCCATGTAGTTGAACTTGTGTGGGTAGCCAAGGTTGATGTAGCTCATCAAGAGTTGGGAGCACCACTTGGAATTTGAGTCCATCTACCTACATGGGTTAGTTCTTGTTCAAGTCAGCCAGTCCCCAAATGAAATCGTGGCATTTATGCCGATCAAAAGGCATGGCAATGGTTCAGGTTCGACCAAGCCCCCAAGTGATTCTGTGGCCTTAGGCCGATCAAGAGGCGTGACTGGTTCAGACTTGACCATGTCCCCAAGTGATCTGGTGGCTTTGCCTATCAAGAGGTGTTGCATTGGTTCGACACCTACCAAGCCCCAAGTGATATCGCAGCTTTTTTGAAAAGCAAATTTCAAGGTACACCGAGGCCGCTTTAAGACAGCACAACTCCATGTAACCACACATGATATGAAAGAACAGAGACCCCGCTTAGCCGAGGTCTGATTTTATTATATCAACGATAATATATACACCGTCATAATATGTACATAGATAGAGCCAATGGCTCAAGTGTAGTAAGGTCAAGATGAGCTATGTTCCATGGCCTATTGGTTTTCCTCCTCCGATGATGCGTGAGTCTTTATGCTCTCGAATATCAATCAGATAGTACCCGTTGTGCATATTCTTGCCGACCACGAAAGGTCCCTCCCAAGGTGGGGATAACTTGTGCATATCCTTCGGTTCGGCGAGTCAAGCACCAAATCTCCTTCTTGAAAAGCTCTTCTCGACCGGCGATCGTGATAGCGACGAAGATCCTGCTGATAAATCGCCGAGCGTGCAGCTGCTATGTCACGCTCCTCATCCAATAGGTCCAAAGCATCTTGCCGTGCTGTCTCATTGTCCGCTTCAACATAAGCCGCTACACGAGGCGTAATCATGGCGGATATCACTAGGGAGAACCGCCTCGCTCCATAGACCATGAAAACGGCGTATCCTGTAGATCGGTGGCGTAGTATTGATACTCCATAGCATAGATGGTAGCTCTTCAACCCAACAACCCGGTGTTCTTTGCAATGGAACCATAAGCCGGGTTTGATGCCTCGCAAGATCTCCTGATTAGCTCGTTATGCCTGCCCATTGGATGGGGGTGAGCCACGATACGCAAGTCGGATGTGCTCACGCCACGTAATTCCTTCATAGCGCCTTGGATAAATTGGTACCATTGTTAGTAATGATACTGTGTCGAAAGCCAAACCGAAAATCACCTTTTAATGAACTGCACCACCTGTGAGCTGCATCACACTTGCTAACAGCTCCGCTCAACCCACTTGGTAAATTTTCAACCGCCACCAAAAGGTGGGTTTTTATCCTTGACCTTTAAAAGGTCCGACCATATCAAGCCCCATGTTGCAAACGGCCAAGTAATTGGAATCATCCTCAACTCTTGAGCCGACACATGAGCACGCCGTGAAAATTTCGCCATCACACCTTTTAAGCAAGTCCTCCGACGATGAGTGTCAACCAAGATGTTCGTGCTTGGATCTGTTGGATCGTGAAGACGTTTGACTACATGAATCATAAACTAAACGCTCGCTTTCGGTCTATGAGGTACGTGGAAACACTCTCCTCTCATTGCTATGCATCACATAGATAGATTCATGCGATTGTAGGATTTTTTTTGAAATTACCATGTTCCCCAACATATATTTGCCTCAAAATTAGAATGGATGATACAATCACTTGAGCAGTTTGTCCATGTCAAAGATACAACTTTTGTAAGGAACTGTGTCAATGAATTCCATAGAAAATATAGCATGCGATTACAAGGAATGTAATACTCCCTCCATCCCAAAAAAGTGACTATTGTGTCCTCACCGGTTGTAGCATGACCCCTACATCCTTGGTGGCAGCCGAAGCGCCCACATCCACCTGCATCCATGCTTGGGCAGGAAAAATATAACAGAAAAATAATGTGGACCACATGTTCATGGAATTTTGCAATGTGAAAAATAATGTGGACCACATGTTCGTGGAATTTTGCAATGTGATATAGCTTAACGGGTATGATTGGCAAAAATTCTAAAATTAATATTGTACCATAATGTCTCAAGAATTTTAGAACATATCTTCTCATTTGGCACTACACCAACATTTAGCATGACGACAACAACCACTTGACTCCATCATGGTGATCCATATGATCATGTCTCTTCCTGCATGTGAAAACACAAATATTAAATCCTATTGTTAAAGATATGTTCCTAACATGTGAAGAAGAGGGAAAGGCAATATGGCAATTTAATGTCTCATCGACCCTGCAAGTTGGCAGCAGCCCACGTGATCGATGATCAATTTTAAATGTAATCTTTAACTACAATAATGAGTACAGTATAATTCATCATTTCTTTATGCTGGGTATTTTTTACCCTGAATAAGAGATAACACAAGGATAAACTTGTGAGAGGCAGAGAGAACCCAGTTAGCATCTCTAGTAGCGGTGAATAAGAACTCCCATGCAGACACTTCAAGTTTTATGTTACCATCTAATTAAACAATAGTAGTATAGTGATAAACTGTGAACCTAAGGGATGGTTAGGGTTTGGAGAGGTACCTGGAGGGAGGAGGCTGGAGAGTCCTGTTGCTCATCAACACGTGGGTATTATGTGATCATGGAACTGCTGGTGCCGCGACGATGAGCGACCTTTACCCATCGCAGAGCTATTGTCTGCACTGCTGGCCTCCTCGGGACTGCTGCGCTGCCAACGTTGCATCAGGTTATGATACTAAGGAAAGAGGGAGATGGCAGTCTGGTGTGGGTGTGGGTCTAGGGATATAAAGTAGCCCTCCCAACTGTTATTGTGTTTTTGTGCTTCACAAATCAATTCGTAATGTCAACATTATGACCATGCTGGAAAATCAACTTACTGGGAAATTTATTTAAATAAACAACATAATGTACAAATGTACTCAAAATAACAAAGTCTTGATCAAATTCACTAAAAAATACCATACACAAAATCACTATGTATATCATTACTAAACAGTATAACAGGGCGAGCTGGGAGCCTCCACAAAGCTTTGGCGTTACTAGACGTACGATCGTGGACATCTCTCGGGCTGCTGCTCCATGGAACTGTCTACTTCACCTGTGGTTGATTGGGCCTCGATTGTTTCTTGGGCCGGTGGACTGGCGTAAGCGGACAAAGTGTATATGAAACACAAACGTAAGTACTTGTTTCCCAAATTTTGCTAAAAAAAGTTGTTTCTCAAATAAAAAATTAGGTAGCTTCGTGTGAGCGGGGCATTATCTTCTGCCTTTGATCTCAACCTGTATCGCGTGTTTCTTGGGACGGTGGACTGGCTTAAGGACAAAGTGTATATGAAACACAAATGTAAGTACTTGTTTCCCAAATTTTGCTAAAAAGTTGTTTCTCAAATAAAAATTAGGTAGCTGTGTGAGCGGGCATTATCTTCCGCCTTTGATCTCAACCTGCCTTATGCAAATGGCCACGGACTGTATGGAGGAGCTGAAGAATATCAAGGAAGAAAACCAAGTTAGCTATGTTGCAATAGTTAGTGAGTTTATTTCAAGGCAAAAGAATTTGTTATTGTTTCTTTATAACATGAAAGAAGAACCAGCAATGTTGAGGCTCACAATCTTGTGAAAGTCGCGTCTTCTTTGTGGGCGTGCCATCATGTCTGGCTAACGTCTCGCCATCTATTATATGTATTCCCCAAAAAATTTGCAATAGACGGTGGTTCTAAAAATTTATTGTTGCTCGTGTTGGTGTCGCATGGCACCACACAACATCGATGCCCATCGCCTTCCTCCTCACGGGCGCGTGGCAACGATGACAAGGTTCACTAATATTGGAATCAAGCGGGCTGATTCTTTTTTAGAAGCGACTGTTTTAAAACAAAGATAAAAAATTTGTATCATTGATTAATTAAGCGTAAAAGATTGCTCGGTTAATTTATCTTACCAATCGTGCTATTGACTATCATATATGTTCTCTAAACCTGTGTTACTTATTCATGTTTTTGTTTCCTATATATCTTTCATAGACACTATTCATTTAAAAATTAGAGCAATCACTTGCCTAATTATATTTCGAGACAATCACAATATTACTTTTCTATCATTGTCTAATATACGGGTTAGTTCATGCAATTTTAATTTCTATATTTTATATTTTTTAAAAATGCATGATATTTTATCATTCTATCATAAAATTGGCAAGCAAGAACGCGCCCATCATGGTCTAGTACAAGGTCAAGGCTGATTCGAGTAAGGCTGTACCGGTAGTATGACAATTATCACCACTTGCAAACACTACAAGTTAGTGATAGTGTTACTTGTAGGAGCCCAAACAGGTAACTCATCGTATATGTGTGCAATAATTTGCACAAGAACATAACATCACTCTATATGCAATATGATTTCAGAGTGAAACATATGATTATTTGCTATTGGACCAACGTGGTTTCAACTCCACATGAGAAATATGATGCAGGAACTGAAACATACATCCAAGCACACAAAATCAAAAAGTCAAGCAAGAATTTGATAGGGCATCTAAGGCCACTATAGCATTCACTCACATCATTCACTCACGTTGGTATGCAGTGTTGGTAGAAAAGTGTCAATGCCCCGACTCTTCCCGTCGACCACGCTACCGCTAAGCGGCGCGCCAAAGAAGAATATCCTGTGGGGTCATTAGAAATCTGGGGTCAACCTTCTCAAGTTACAAGGACTAATGAGTAAATTATAGAAAACAAAGGGTGCTATAAAAGTTGTGGGTCACTGACCTCACACTTACATAAGTTTGCCATTGACCTCGCCATGGCGTGTCCCCACCTTCCCTCCATGCCTTCTCAAGTACTCCCAAGAAGATAACAACAATAACAGACTGTGCCAGTATTATAAACTTAATATTAATATTATTCGACAAACGTTCAAACTTGCACACAAATCATGTAAAATGCAAACTACTAATGCCAGCTTAATAAAATGACTGTGTTGTATCATACATGGCAAACCAATGATCATGCTTGGTCACTTTAGATAGTACAATGAAATAGGAATATTTTACAAAATGAAAAGGCAACCTCTTCAATTCTGAAAATAGCAGCATTTCAAGATTTCAGTTGTTGAAAATCAAGGTAATTGTCCTACAATAATATACAACTTCAGATTAAAGATTACTTACTTGGTGAACGATTAGCTAAATCACCTACTTGGTGAGTGATTAGCTAAATTAGTTACAAAGTAGTACTTGCAATCTTCATCCATGAGCCACAAACTAATGCTCGCTCAAAATTCATGGTTCCTCCCTTCTCACGCAACTTCACAAACAGAACAAAATCATATGGCATCTCCATGTTACTTGTAGTAAGCAAAATAATAGAAATTGCAAAAAATAAAAGATTTTTAGAAAATAAATACATATGCAGTGCAAAAGCAGAGGAACCAAGATTGTTGACCTGTGGATCTTTGCTGCTGAGACTTTCACGAGGTCGCCTGCATTTCTTCTTCCTCCTACTTTCGTAATGTAATTGTCCTAAACAAAGGCATGCGTACCCAACCACTCACTCTAGTACGATAAAAATAGCTTGGAAATATAGAACTACATATATGTAAGGAAGGGAAAACCACCCAAAGGCGTATGTACGATATAGCAGGTTAACTCAATAGGAGCCAAAAATTATACTATAGTATTATGATTAGGAAGCTACAGCTAAAAAGTTTAAGCATTTACAATAATATATCCACCTCTGTCTCTCGGATAGTTACTTAATCAAATCAAGGATGGTTAAGAACTTGCAGATTTCCCATTACTAAATTATGCAGTGTTATTTATTTTTAACTTAAGATTGAATTTGCAGCATTTGAGAAATATCACCACCAAGTCGAAATCATGCAATGGCACTTAGAGTAGAAAGGTCTAAATTAAAAATACACAATTTGCAGAGATACTCTCACCAACTCTTGAAATTCATGCGCCGATGAGACAGAGGATGATGGCATAGTGCTACTAGAGCTCTGTACACTATGATTGCCCTTCTAGGCAGAAGCCAGCGCTGCCCTTGCACATCCACATAAGTCTCCGACCTTGTTACAATAAATATATTAACGCCCATGAATAGAGAGAGAAATAAATATATATCTATTGTAAAGAATGTAAATATCACCCCTCCATCCAAATAAATTTAGCAAACCGTAGTCTGGTTCTGTTAATTAAGGAGCCATGTTACTGGATAGACAAATTTCTGATGAAAAGAAAGATGGTCCTGTGACTCACATCTCATGGTTGACTTGTCACTATCTGCGGATGCTGCTAATGCGACACTATGATCGTAGACCCTTTACGAAATTGTGTATGCGATACATTAATCACAAACAAGTGATGTAAAAACCGTCAAAAAAGATGAAAACATTTATGCGAATGAATACATCAAACACGGTTCAGATTGTATTTGCATGTGCGGCGAGGGGCATACGGTTGGTCAGACGAACTGTTTATGCGATGAGACGTAACAATAGAAACGGGCAGCCGAATCAAAAAGGCGATATACAACATACAGTTTGTCGATGTACCATTTGCAATGATTGAGGTGAACACAAACGATTCCGATAACAAGATGTGTGTGATACCCGACAAAAGTGTCGGTAATCAGAATTAGGCGATCATTATAGACAGCCTGCACGGTCTTTTTTTGTGAATTGTGTGCTTGTCAGGACATAGTTCAACAAACCAACCTATGGGCGATAATGTAGAAGATCCGTGTCGAATACATATGACTAACCATCCGGACGATGTTGACAAGATAAACATAGATATATACAATATGCTTAATTTAGTCCTTCTTCTTTTTTGTTGTTGTTGTTGGGTGGCCTCGACATTGTCTTGGCGAGGATGCTTCTTGCCGCTAACCGGGCTTTTCATCACCGGCTGTCGCCATCGTCGTTGCCGCCATCGTCCTCCTCCTACCTGTCGTCCTCCTCATCATCATCGCCGCCTCTTCGCTCCTCCTCGACGCCTCGTCCGTCTGGTTGTCATCTTTACCCGAGGCGGCGCCCTTCCATGAACCGGATATAATCGAGGTCTGGGCTCGACGCTGGACTCATGGTAACGAAAGGATGATTTCGATGTTGACCTATCATCGTGCCGCGATCGCCGTCAATCGTCGCCTCACTGCCGCCGACATGGCTGCAGTGTGTGCTAGTGTAGCACGCCTGCCGAGGGCGAAGAAGATGGTGGACATAAGCGGGGTATGCAAAGAAGAGGAATTGCCAATTGAAGCAGGTTTTTGCGCCAGGGGGGAATTGAAGGGTTTGACGAATTATATAACCGCTGATATAATCAATCGCAATTATTTGTACCAAATCTCCAAATTCGGGTTGCGATGACTCCTATTGGCTATTTGGCTAGTTTTTAGGACAAAAACAAGGAACGAGTTTTGGGATTATGCAATCGATACCGTATGAACAGAGTAGACAAGTTAGCAAGCGTATTTCTTATTGATAAAGCCAGAATAATCAAACTAGAAAGGAAAGAAAAAGACAAAGAAAAATATCTGCACGAATCTTCAGAACATCAATGGCATAGGACCTTGATGTGCATTACTTAGCACATCTAGATGTGCTTTAGCAATCTTGTCAAACAAAACCCCTAATCATCATTGCAAACAAAGCACATAAAACATGGCTAATGCGACAACCACAATTACATACGCTTGTTCCTTCTTGTCTCTTGCTTTCATCCGCTGCATGTGATTGATTCTTTCTTGCTTCATCGTATTGATTGTACATTCCATCCACCAATTTCTTCTTCAGCTTACGCTATCTTCGCGAGATTGGTGATAACACCGGCCCTACCATGGCATTCTTCATCCAGCCAGTTAACAAAGGCACAACCTCATATCCCTCGCCAATGTTAAATAGTATTCAGATGAGCGGTGGCATTAACTCAAGTAAAATGATGAACTTAGCACTAACCTCTAAGGGCAACCGAGAAACCTCCCGCCAATGTCGAATCCTCTGCGGCATACACATCGAGCGGAAGTGCCCATGCACACAACTCAGCTTTTGGTACTTCTCGGGGCGCAAAACTCGAGTCGAACTTGTGTCAAGGGAGTCCGGAGTCATGCTCCGGATCCGCGACAGATCGCCTGGGTCATTCAGACGGATTCAACAAGGAGCTACTTTGGACATGCTAACAAAGATCGATAGATTGGAACCCGATAGAATGATCCGGATCCGTAGTACACCTACCTTCACGACCTTAGTGCGTTCAATGACGGCCATTATGGCGGCGATATGAGCAGGAGCAGCCACACCAAAATTATCAGCACCACTGTCCGCATTCCCCAAAGTCAGCTACACGCGGGAATTTGGAGGATATATGGGATTTGGTGGAAAATGGGGAAACTACGGATAAGCTAACGGTCGGGAACTACTTATGGCACTATATGTTGGAGTATACAACACCGTTTAGCGCCAGTTTGGTGGTTTAGAATAAGTTGCCCTACCTAGCTTATTCTAGAAGCCTAAAATTTATTTTAGAATCCTAGTAGTTAAGACTTGACTAGTAGGCTTCTAAAAGAAAATTTTGGCTGGGCTTCTAGAATAAGTGGTAGGGGCAGCTTATTCCGAAGCCCAAAAAGCTAGCAAAATATCTGCCCTTATACATGTCCTTTGTGTTAGGTATTACAACCTCACACACGATTCCCGCACCAAACCGTGGAGAAGACAATGTAGGTGAGACACGGTTGCTTATATAATTGTATGTGATGCACTACCCCTATATATAATTGACATGGTGTTACCATGTAAACAGCCGCTTATGGATATCTCTAAAAACAGTCGATCGCATATTGAGATGGTGGCGGCTCACGAGTGACTATCAAGAAGAGGTCAATCCTCGGTCGATGGGCTGTGCATTGAAAGTGCAACTAATCCATGGGTGGTTTTGGTAATTCTTAACAACATTGCAATAAGTAGTGGACATATCAAAATTAGCATCCCCAAGGTTGGGGTTTTGCATTACTAGCATAATTGACATTAATAGAATTTATAGTAAAATCATTGCAATCATGCTTTTCATTCAAAGAGCTATCGTGAATCACTTCATAAATTTCTTCATCACAATTTTCAGATTCATGAATCTCGGGCAAAACTTCATAAAGATAATCTAGTGTACTCAAATCACTAGCAATTTGTTCATGATAATTGGATCTCTTAAAAAGATTAGAAAGTGGATGAGGACCCATATCAATAAAATTTGAGCAAGCAAATAGAAGACACATGACAACACAAGCAAACAAAAGATCGAACGAGAAAAAGGCAAAAAGAGGGCAAATAGAACGGCAATTTTTTGTGAAGTGGGGGAGAGGAAAACGAGAGGCAAATGGCAAATAATGTAAATTGCAAGGAGATGAGATTTGTGATTAGGAACCTGGTTGATGTTGAAGATCCTCCAAGAACGGTGCAGAAATTCCTTTTGATGTCTCTGCTAGAACTACGCTTTCCCCAAAGAGGGGATGATGGTATAGCGATGGTAGGTATTCCCAGTGATGAGACCAAGGTTATCGAACCGGAGAACCTCCTCAAACCACGTAAACAACACGCACACACAAATAACAAATACTGCAACCCAACGTGTTAAAGGGTTGTCAACTTTCGATTACGGCTACCAAGATAGGCAAAAATGAGGTAGAAAGTGGTAGATAAAATAAATAGATCATGGAACAAATAAATTGCAGCAAGGTGTTTTTGTATTTTTGGTTTAATAGATTTGAAAAAATGCAAAGGAAATAGATCTAAAGGCAAATATGATGAAAAGAGACCGGCTGTAGGTTTCACTAGTGGCTTCTCTCGAGAAAAATAGCAAACAGGGGAAAACAATTACTGTTGGGCAATTGATAGAACTTCAAATAATCACGACGATATCCATTTAATGATCATTATATAGGCATCACGTCCAAGATTAGGAGACCGACTCTTGCCGTGATCTACTACTATTAGTCACACATCGACCGCTATCCAGATGCATCTAGTGTATTAAGTTCATGAGAAAATGGACTAATGCAATAAGAACGATGGCATGATGTAGACGAGATCCATTTATCTATTATGCAGATATAGATCTCATCTTGTTATCCTTAGTAGCAATGATACATACGCAGTCGGTTCCCCTTCTCGTCACCGGGATCAAGCACCGTAAGCTCGAACCCACTACAAAGCACCTCTTCCCATTGCAAGATAAATAGATCAAGTTGGCCAAACAAAACCCAAATATTGGAGAAGAAATACGAAGCTATAAGCAATCATGCACATAAGAGATCAAAGAAGACTCAAATAACTTTATGGATAAAAGCATAGATTTGATCATGAACTCAAAGTTCATCGGATCCCAACAAGCACACCGCCAACAGACTTAGATCATATGGATCCAATAGATCATTGTATTGATAATCAGAGAGAGAGAGAGAGAGAAGGCATCTAGCTACTAACTACAGACCAGAGATCTACAAAGAACTACTCACGATCATAGGAGAGGCACCAAATGAAGTGGTGAACCCTCCATGACGGTGTTTAGATTGGATCCGTAGTCGGGACTTTGTAGCGGCTGGATCAATATTTCATTGACTCCCTAGGGTTTCTAGAATATTGTGGTATTTATAGAGCAAAAAGGTTCTGGGCACCAGGTGGGCACAACCCCCATGGCGTGCTCGCATCCTGCTGCTCCTCGAGCAGCCCCTCAGTGCTTCCTTGGCCCATTGGCTTTTCCGCCCAAAAATTCCTCCAGAGTTGGTTTGCTTTGCACCTGTTTGATATTGATTTGCAAAAAACATGCGAAAAACAAAGAATCGGCACGGCAATCGTGTCAATATGTTAGTACCAAAAATGACATAAAATGACTATAAAATGATTGTAAAACATCCAAGAATGATAATATAACAGCATGGAACAATCAAAATTATAGATACGTTGAGACGATCAATGCCCAAGGAGTGTAGCCAGACTTTGAGGACAACACCGTTGTCATGATGCTGAGGATCCAACATCCCTATAGGCACAAGAGAAAAGATGAAAAGCCAAAGCAGAGAAGGCAACAGAAGCCTAGTGTGAAGAAGCTTCGAATTATTCCTCAAGTCAAAGCAAGACCAGCTTGGATATCTGATTCAAGCAACCTTGATAATTGAGAGAGGACTTACCACCCGACTCGTAACCGAAGCTTGGAGAGGATCACCAAACCAAATTCTATGATCTTGACTTGAAGGTGACCGAAATTCGGACAAAGAGTTGAAGAGCTCCAGAAAGAAGCGAGAGAGAGGGCAAAGCAACCACAGGTGTTTCACCGAGTGCCTAGAGGACAGAGGTCCGCAGAAGGCGTTCCAGATACAAGAGCCATGCCAACACCGCAGCCACAGCCTCCCACAGCTCCGATTGCCCCTCCAAAGGGCAACTCCACCAGCCCAACATCTTCCACTTATGCTTTTGTCCTGAGTCATCTCAACACTTCCTCCTAAAGATCAAGCCTAGATAGATGCATAGCACTATGCATTTTCAAGCTTTTGGTAACTTGTTGCCAAAGGGGAGAAAGTGTATAGATCATAGGCTTAGAGAGAGAGAGAGAGAGAGAGAGTTGCTTCTTTTGCTACTCATTTGCTTTGCTTGATTGGTTAAGTTACTTTATGTTATTATGTGCGATACTTTATATGATCATGTGCTTGATCATATTATGCTTAATGCTTGTGCTTGAATGATGACATTATCTATCTCTTGTATGAACATTCACTTTGCCTTGGTGATGAGTGCTTGTTCTTACTTTTATCATTTTGAGCGCTCCACCAAGATGTATGTGACATGGAAGAGTAACCCATGGTCCTATTTATTTGTGTACTTGCATTCAAAAGAAAATTTCAAATAATGCACAAATTTAGGGGAGCTCTTGCTTATCACATACTTCTCAAAGTGGCGATGTATTTCATTCTTATTATCATTTGTGAAGTTGTCTATATGTTGTCATCAATTACCAAAAGGGAGATTGAAAGTGCAACTAATCTCTAGGTGGTTTTGGTAATTCTTAACAACATATAGTTCATTGAACTAATGCTCTTTCAAGATGATCATTTGAAAGTTCACTGATTGGCATGGCATGGACTAGAGATGTGGACCTCTCAAAATGCTAAGGACACATATTGGCAACAAACTCAAGACTCTACATTTTTCATTTAAGTGATCCAAGATCACATTGATTCAATAGGAAAGCCAATACTATTAAAGGGGATGATGTGTTGCTTATGGCTTACTTGCTCAAAATGCTTGGTGATATGCTCCAAAACCCTCAACCACTTTCTCATTTCCACATATGTCCTAAATCTAAAAGTCAAATTGGCCCCATCGATTTGATCTATCCGCGCTACGAGTTTCATTTGACATAGCCAATGCCACAAACCCTAGTCACTTCGTCTCACAGATAGGGATCTCGGTCTCACCGAGATGGGATTGCAAACTCATTGTTTCATTTTTGTAACATTTCGTCCCACCGAATGAGATAATCGGTCCCACCGAGTCGCAATGCAAATTCACTGTTTCCCTTCGTAACACTTCGATCCCAACCAGTGAGTGGATTGGTCCCATCGAGTTTGCTCGACCAACTCTCTATGTGCTTATTATTGAAATCGGTCCCACTAAGTTCATGTAATCGGTCACACCGAGATTACGTTATGCCCTAACCTAGCATATCAGTCCCATCGAGATGACCGTGTCGGTCCCACCACTAACGCTCATATGTTGACTGAATCGGTCCGACCGAAGTTTCACCATTTGGTCTCACCGAGTTTGGGAATCTATGTGTAATGGTTTTTGTGGAGGCTATATATACCCTCCACCCACTCTTCATTCGTGGAGAGCCATGAACGTGCCTACACTTCCAGCATTCATTTTATGAGAGAGAACCACCTACTCATGTGTTGAGACCAAGATATTCCATTCATACCACAAGAATCTCGATCTCTAGCCTTCCAAGTTGGTTTCCACTAAATCATCTTTCCACCATAGCCAAATCTGTGGGAGAGAGTTGAGTGTTGGGAGACTATCATTTGAAGCACAAGAGCAAGGAGTTCATCATCAACACACCATCTATTACCTTTTGGAGAGTGGTGTCTCCTAGATTGGTTACTTGGGAGCCCATCAAGATTGTGGACTTGGACCAAGGAGTTTAGGTAAGGAGATCTCCTACTTCGTGAAGATCTACCTAGTGAGGCAAGTACTTCATGCACGGCCATAGTGGGATAGACAAGGTTGTCAGGGACCCTCGTGGGTGGAGCCTGTGGAACGCAACCATTACCCTTCGTGGGTTGAAGTCTCCATCAACATGGACGTATGATAGCACTTGTAGGACCTTGAGAAGAGGTGTCTAAAGGTGATTAGACACTAAGTACCAAAGTTGAAGTTTTTAAGTTCTTTAAGTTTAAGTGGAGTTTAGGCACAAGTTTATCATTCACAATACATAACAAGCAAGCATGCAAAGAGTTTATGAGCATGGTAAAGCATGCAACTTGCAAGAATGTAAAGGAAGGGTTATGGAGGATTCAAACGCAATTGGAGACACGGATGTTTTGGCGTGGTTCATAGGGTGGTGCTATCGTGACATCCATGTTGGTGGAGACTTCAACCCACGAAGGGTAACAGCATGTGAGTCCACGGAGGGCTCCACCCACGAAGGGTCCACGGAAGCAACCTTGTCTATCCCACCATGGCCATCGCCCAAGGACTTGCCTCACTAGCGGTAGATCTTCACGAAGTAGGCGATCGCTTGCCATTACAAACTCCTTGGTTCAACTCCACAATCATGTTGGAGGCCCAAGTGACACCTAGCCAATCTAGGAGACACCACTTCAAGAAGTAACAAATGGTGCGTTGATGATGAACTCCTTGCTCTTGTGCTTCAAATGATAGTCTCCCCAACACTCAACTCTCTCTCATAGGATTTGGATCTGGTGGAAAGAATATTTGAGTGGAAAGCAACTGGGAAGGCTAGAGATCAAGATTCATATGGTAGGAATGGAATATCTTGGCCTCAACACATGAGTAGGTAGTTCTCTCTAAGATGTTTGCTTGAAGTGTAGGTTCGGCTCATGGCTCTTCCACGAATGAAGAGGAGGTGGAGGGGTATATAGCCTCCACACAAAATCTAACTGCTACCCACAATTTACCAAACTCGGTGGGACTGAATCAACAAACTCGGTCGGACCGATTTAGTTCAAAATGTAACCGTTAGGATTTTCGGGACCGACATGCAACCGAGACCGATGGTTAGGTTAGGTCATAACGTAATCTCGTGGAGACCGACACACAAACTGGTGGGACCGATTTTGGTAATAAGCTTTCCAGAGAGTTGGTCAGCAAACTCGGTTGGACCGACTCACACAACCTCGGTAGGACTGATATTGGTAATGAGTCACCAGAAGTTTGCATTGTAATCTCGGTAGTACCGATTGCTCAAACTCGGTGAGACCGATTTTGGTAATGGACATACACAGAGAGATTACAATCCCATCTCGGTAAGACCGAGATCCCTATCAAAGACTGATTTGCCTAGGGTTTGTGTAAGGGCTGAGACATTTGACCTCGATGGCGCCGAATAGAAAGAATCGGTATGGCCGAGTGTGGCTTTAGGTTTAGGTCATTTGTGGAAGGTAAAGTAGTTGAGGGTTTTGGAGCATATTACTAAGCACTGTGGAGCAAGAAACTCATTAAGCAACACCTCATCCCTTCTTGATAGTATTGGCTTTTCCTATAGACTCAATGTGATCTTGGATCACTAAAGTATAAAATGAAGAGTCTTGAGCTTGAAGCTTGAGCCAATCCATTGTCCTTAGCATCTTGAAGGAGTTCCCACATCCTTTAGTCCATGCCACTCCATTGTTGAACTTATCTAAAACATACTAGATAAAAGTGTTAGTCCAATAGAGATATGTTGACATTAATTACCAAAACTACCTAGGGAGCACTTGTGCTTTCAATCTCCCCTTTTTGTAATTGATGACAACATACATCAAAACTTTAGATAAAGATATAAAGAATAGCAAGTAAAGCTTTGGAAAGACATGTAACAAGCATAGGCTCCCTACATGTATGCAATCATGTGAATATGGAATATAGAGTCATGTGAGAGCATAATCATGATAGAGTAGGCAATGTGTTACATGTATCTTGCCATATGCATCGAGCAAAGAATATTAAGGAATACCTTCATGCCCATGAGTCCTTCTTGCAAACAGTATGTACATTAGCAAGAATTCCTCATACACATGATTGTGATGCATATACTTACCTTGTAGTCTTGAGTTGGCATAGGATGGAATGAGCCTCACGTAAACAAGGTTAGACAACACAGTACATCTACTAGCCGACAAAAGAAACCACAAGAATACCAGACTGGATGACATGTAGAGTGAGTACTAAGTACCACATTGGATTAGACATGTCCCAGAGTAAAGATATGCAATGCTTAAATGATTTATTTCCTTAGATGTCTTTCTCCCTGAATCTAGCATGGGATACTGGAGAAGATAGGGAACGAAAATCGTGAAATGAAAGATAAATGAACAGAGCTAATGCAAGCTAAAATAAGCACATATGAACATGTCTTTCCTCGAAGACATGTGGCATCTCTCCTCTTGAACACCAAGCATCTGGGATCCTTGAGAAATACTTTCTACTTGAGTATTCTCTCCCCAGAGATCTCTTTCTCCCCGAGAAGGTGATACTCTTTCTCCGATGTGATCTCTAAGTGATAAGCTTTGATGTGATCTCTCTCCTGACATCAATTTCAAGAAGGGTTTCGGAATTTGTCGTGAATGGGTTTGGTCCTTGAGTCACAACACAAAGCAATGATAAAATGTGATGCTTGTAGAGGATAAGATTCATTGAGTGGAGCTGGATCAGAAGAAACACAGAATAAGTGGCAAACTGTTTTTCCTGTTGTGAAATCGGTGGCACCGAGTGGTATGCTTCGGTTGTACCGAAAGGATTCGGTTGGACCGAGAACAACAAATCGGTGAAACCGAGTTCATCGCAGAGAAAACACTTGTCACCTCAGCTCACTAGACTAGTAAGATCTCACAAAGATTTTCAAGAAATTTACTGAATGATATGCAATTAATTGGATGCAGAAAAATGCAGAGCAAACAGAAAGAAATCTAGATGAAGTTTTTTTGAAAGGGGAAACAAATATGCATGAGACAAAAAACACGAAAAGGACACAAGAGAACTTTATCTAGAGATGGTCGGCGACAAAAGTCACCTATGTTAGAGTATATTGACTTAGGAGTCAAGTGAGATCACTTGATCATAGGTCATACTCATTGTTTAAGCTCAAAATGGGGTTGCCATTTTTCATTTAAGCATCTTGATGTATTCAAACCTTGTCGAGTTGCTTTAGCTCATAACTTGGAGTAAAGCTTCTCTAAGATGGAATAAGATACCTTGGTTGGTGGTGTTGTCCATGTAGTTGAACTTGTGTGGGTAGCCAAGGTTGATGTAGCTCATCAAGAGTTGGGAGCACCACTTGGAATTTGAGTCCATCTACCTACATGGGTTAGTTCTTGCAAGGAAGAGCACTTGTGTATCCAAAATGACAATCATGAAGCTCAACATAGAATTTGTCAAAGGATATGTTTGAGTGGTTCCGTGCTTCCTTGTCTTCAACCACCATAGTGTAGAAACTTGGTGATGTAGAGATTGCTCAAGATGTGAGTAGATTAAAATCTCATGGAATTTGATTCCACCAAGTACCTACATGAGTTAGATAACATGCAGACCCAAATATATCCAAGACATAAGATTTCATCACAAGAGAAATATCAAGGATTAGTCATAAGTTCATGTCTTGCATGTATCCAATGGAGTCTCTACTCCAAGTTTGAAGCATCAATGATGTTCAATTCTCCCTTAACCTGCAAAACACTTTCTCATCAAGGGTTTAGTGAATATATCTGCTAATTGCTTTCCGTGCGAACATGCTTAAGATCAATGTCACCCTTAGCAACATGATCTCGAATGAAATGATGACGAACTTAAATATGCTTAGTTTGAGAATGTTGTACGGACTATGACCAATTTTGATAGCACTTTCATTGTCACAAAGCAATGGAACATGTCTCACTGATATCCCATAATCTTTAAGAGTTTTGGTCATCCAAAGTAATTGAGCACAACATGAACCAACGGCAATGTACTCCGCTTCGGCGGTGGATAAGGATACCGAGTTTTGTTTCTTGGAGGACCAAGACACAAGAGATCTACCAAGAAATTGACAAGTACCCGAAGTGGACTTTCTATCAACCTTGTCTCCGCATAGTCTGAGTGGATAGCCAACAAGATCGAAAGAGGCCTCTTAGGATACCAAATGCCAAAATTTGGTGTATGGATTAAGTATCTCACTATCCTTTTCACGGCCTTAAGATGACATTCTTTAGGAGCAGCTTGATATCGTGCACACATGCACACACTTAGCATGATATCGGGACGTGAAGCACATAGATATAGTAATGAACCAATCATAGAGCGATAAACCTTTTGATTAACCGGTACACCATCTTTGGTTAAGTCAAGATGTCCACTAGTAGGCATGGGTGTGACATACCTTTGCATTCTTGCATATTGAACTTCTTGAATAAGTCCTTGGTGTACTTTGTTTGAGAGACAAAAGTACCTTCCTAGTTTGCTTGATTTGCATCCCAAGGAAGAATTTGAGTTCACTCATCATAGACATCTCAAACTTCTCCGACATTAGCTTCCCAAACTTTTCACTAAAATGAGGGTTAGTTGAACCAAATATAATATCATCAACATAGATTTGGCACAAATAGTACTCCATTAACCCTTTTAGTAAAAGTGTGGAATCAATTGTTCCAATTTCAAAGCCTTTTTCAATGAGGAACTTGGTCAAGCATTTATACCATGCTCTAGGAGCTTGTCTAAGACCATAAAGGGCTTTGTGAAGTTTGTAAACATGATTGGTTTCTTAGGATTGACAAAGCCGGAGGTTGCTTAACATAAACTTCCTCCTCTATTTCACCATTTAGAAAAGCACTTTTAATGTCCATTTGGTACAAGGTGATGTCATGATGATTAACATAGGCAAGTAGGATGCTGAATGGACTCAAGTCTAGAACGGAGCGTAAGTCTCACCATAGTCCATACCTTCGACTTGTGTGTAGCCTTGAGTGATGAGACGGCTTTGTTGCGAACTACTTGTCCATCTTCATCTTGCTTGTTGCGAAACACCCATTTGGTACCGATGATGTTGTGGTTGTTGTCGGGCTTCTCAACCAATGTCCAAACTTGGTTCCTCTCAAAGTTATGTAGCTCTTCATGCATAGCATTTATCCAACTGGATCTTCCAATGCTTCTTCAACCTTCATAGGTTCAATGCTAGAGATGAAAGAATAGTTTTCACAAAAGTTAGCTAAATGAGTTTAGAGCAGTGATTCTCCGGTTTGAATATCATTGTAGATTTGCTCGACGGGATGGTCTTTAGCAACTCTTGCTCGAACTCGTGAAAGCTTTTGCTTGTTTCTTGGTTGAACTTTTCTTCATCTTGTTATTCTTCTTGGCCTTCTTCATTGTTGGCGTTGTCGTTCTCTTTGTCGTGGTGGAGAAGGAGGTTGTTGACGTTCATCTTGATGCACTTCCTCGTTTCTTCATCTCGTGGCCCCACTTGTGGATGCTTCCATATCAACTCTTGGTTCACCTTGTCGTGGTAGAAGCTTCCACTTGGATGGACGAGGTACTCTCCTTCACCTCGTGGACGGACCTTGCCAATAGACAAGTCTTGGATTGCTTCAAGGATCTTTGTCTCGATACATCAATTGGCAATTGCTCTACCACGAGCCGTTAGATTCATCAAACTTCACATATACCGCCTCTTCAACTTTTCGGTGAAATTGTTATAGACACGGTAAGTGTGAGAGTTTGGTCCATAACCTAGTAGGAAACCTTCATGAGACTTAGGAGCAAATTTAGAACGATGATGCTTATCAAGAATGTAGCACTTTGAGCCAAAGGGTTTGTTAATGGTGAGGAGCTCGATGCTTTTCAGTAGCTTGTGAAGATACAAGCGATTTGTTGCATGACAAGCTGTCTCAACCGCTTGCCCAAAAGTGCTTGTGTCTTGTACTCATCAAGCATCGTTCTCGCCATTTCGATGAGCGTCCGTTCTTCCTCTCAATAACTCCTTTGTTGAGGTGTACGTAGTCAGAACTCGTGGAAATCCTCTTCGTCAAGGAAGGTGTCACATTTGCTTTCTTGAACTCCGCTCCATTGTCGCCAACCTTCTTGATCTTCACTTCAAATTGATTTTGGGCCTTCCTAGCAAGTTTTTGAAGATCTTTTGGACCTGCGATTTATCATCGAGAAAGAACACCACGTAAATCTTGAAAAATCATCAACTATAACTAGACCTAAAGAATTTCCACCGAGACTCTTGTAAGAGTTGGGACCAAAAGATCCATGTAAGTAGCTCGAGTGGCCTCCTTGTGGTCATGATGTTCTTCACGGGATGCCTTCCTCCAACCTGTTTATCCCTCGACAAGCCCGCAAAGTCTATCCTTATCAAATATGACATCGTTAACTCCAAGGATATGATTTTTTAATGAGCTTGTCAAGGTTTTCATACCAACATGACCTAATCGCTATGCCATAACCAACCTTTTGAGGATTTAGCAATGAAGCAAGTTTTAGGTTGAGCCTTTTAGTGAAATCAACAATGTATAGATCACCTCACGCACACCGGTAAAGACCATTTTATGATTATCTCAAAACACTTGGCAATCTACTTCAAAATAGGACATTGAAACCAAATCAGCAAGTCTAGATATCAAAGTAAGTTGTATCCAAGAGATTCAACGAGCATGACATTTTGTATGGAGCTATCATATGATATGGCCACCTTACGAGGCCAACCACCTTACCCTTTGAGTTGTCACCGAAAGTAACATACTTTCGAGGACTATCATTTTCAGCAAGCTCATGAAACATGTCTTTATCTCCGGTCATGTGATCGGTACATCCACTATCAAGAACCCATTCCTTTCCTCCGACTTATATCCTCAAGATTTGCCATAAGACCAAAATGTCTCATTGCATCATCAAGATCGAAGTCACTATCATCATCCTCATCATAGTATCCATGTTCAACATCGTCATGTGGTGGATTAAATCCTAGAGAGGGTGATTCATTAGAATGAGTTTGACAATGATCTTGCTTATGAATTTTTATAGCTTCGGAAATAATATCACTAATAATTCCAACATCTCCTTTCGCATGCATAAGGTTTGTAAGCTCAAATAGACGATCACCAAACATAGGATCACTAGTATTCATCTTACTCAAAGCAATAGACTTATGGAGAATTTCATCTAGATTTTTCAAGGAATAATTTGGAAAGCATTCCTCAAGAGATTTACATATAGTGTAGGCACACTCAAGAGTAGGCAAACATCTAATCAAGTTTCTAGGCAATCCTCTAATGATAAGTTCGCAGTTCTAAGATTCCTAATCATGTCAATTGACTCATCAAGAGTAGGATGCATAGGATCAACATGAGGTGCACAAGGGCTAGCAATGTACTTGTTCAAATGATATTGATTGAAAATTACAAGCATCTCATTTTTCCACTCATGAAAATACTCTCCATCAAGAATAGGCACTCTATGTCTAAGACTCCCAAAGTATAGTCATCCATCTTCCTCCAATGGTGATTAAACCAAGGCAATGGAGACCAAAGCTTTGATACCACTTGTAGGTCCTTGAGAAGAGGTGTCTAAAAGGGGGGTGATTAGACACTAAGTACCAAAGTTGAAGTTTTTAAGTTCTTTAAGTTTAAGTGGAGTTTAGGCACAAGTTTATCATTCACAATACATAACAAGCAAGCACGCAAAGAGTTTATGAGCAGCAGAAAGTAAAGCATGCAACTTGCAAGAATGTAAAGGGAAGGGTTATGGAGGATTCAAACGCAATTTGAGACACAGATGTTTTTGCGTGGTTCGATAGGTGGTGCTATCGACATCCACGCTGGTGGCGACTTCAACCCACGAAGGGTAACGGTTAGCGAGTCCACGGAGGGCTCCACCCACTAAGGGTCCACGAAGAAGCAACCTTGTCTACTCCCACCATGGCGCGCCCACGAAGGACTTGCCTCACTAGCGGTAGATCTTCACGAAGTAGGTGATCTCCTTGCCCTTACAAACTCCTTGGTTCAACTCCACAATCTTGTTCGAGGCTCCCAAGTGACACCTAGCCAATCTAGGAGACACCACTTCCAAGAAGTAACAAATGGTGCATTGATGATGAACTCCTTGCTCTTGTGCTTCAAATGATAGTCTCCCAACACTCAACTCTCTCTCATAGGATTTGGATCTGTGGAAAGAAGATTTGAGTGGAAAGCAACTTGGGAAGGCTAGAGATCAAGATTCATATGGTAGGAATGGAATATCTTGGCCTCAACACATGAGTAGGTAGTTCTCTCTAAAATGTATGCGGAAGTGTAGATTCAGTCGATGGCCTCTCCACGAATGAAGAGGAGGTGGAGGGTATATATAGCCTCCACACAAAATCTAACTGTAAACAATTTACCAAACTCGTGGGACCGAATCAACAAACTCGGTCGGACCGATTTAGTTCAAAATGTGACCGTTAGGATTTTCGTGGGACCAACATGCAACTCGTAGGACCGATATGGTTAGGGTTAGGCATAACGTAATCTCGGTGATATCGATTACACAATCTCGTGGGACCGATTTAGGTAATAAGATTTCCAGAGAGTTGGTCGCAAACTCGGTTGGACCGACAACAAACTCGTAGGACCGATATTGGTAATGAGTCAACCAGAAGTTTGCATTGTAATCTCGGTAGTACCGATTGCTCAAACTCGTGAGACCGATTTTGGTAATGGACATACACGAGAGATTATAATCCCATCTCGGTAAGACCGAGATCCCTATCGAAGACCGATTTGCCTAGGGTTTGTGGCGGTTGAGACATTTGAACTCAAGTAGCCGGATAGAAAGAATTGTGTGGCGAGTTTGACTTTAGGTTTAGGTCATTTGTGTGGAAGTGGGAAAGTAGTTTAGGGTTTTGGAGCATATCACTAAGCACTGTGGAGCAAGAAACTCATTAAGTAACACCTCATCCCTTCTTGATAGTATTGGCTTTTCCTATAGACTCAATGTGATCTTGGATCACCAAAGTATAAAATGAAGAGTCTTGAGCTTGAAGCTTGAGCCAATCCTTTGTCCTTAGCATCTTGAAGGAGTTCCCACATCCTTTAGTCCATGCCACTCCATTGTTGAACTTATCTGAAACATACTAGATAAAAGTGTTAGTCCAACAAGAGATATGTTGACATTAATTACCAAAACTACCTAGGGAGCACTTGTGCTTTCAAGACCACCCATCGGAACCACGCCAAAAATCTCTGTGTCAACATTGTGTTTGCTCCTCCAAACTCCTCCCATTTACTTTCTTGCAAGTTGCATGCTTTACTTTCCGCTGCTCATATACTCATTGCATGCTTGTTTGAATTGTATTGAGATTGCTTGACTTGTGCTAAGTTGCTAAAATCTACCAAGAATTAAAATTGGGAAAAGGTTGCTTTTATTTGGTCAAGTAATGTCGTTGTACTAAAGTAGGGACGATCCTTTGTACCCCTTACTTGTGCACGGCATCGATCCACACCGCGCCATGCTTAGCAGAGCGGGACAGGAAGCAAAGCCAAGATGGTCAAAGCGACGCCAAGACAAAGGCATAAAGAGAAAGAAGGCAGTAGGTTTTTCCCGGCAAGACTTTGCTGGGCGGCCTCCACGACCCCAACAAGGACCTTGTCAGGCAGCATTACGCGCCGAGCGCGCCACCCTTGAGCCCTGGCCCAAATACCACCAACCATGTTGGGACCGGCTCGGAGGTGCTCCATGATGGCATGTAGATATTTGTGAAGACAAGGAACACTTCGAATCAAGAGGATTAGAAGATGACAACCTGCGAGATCCTCACCAAGGAAATCCACAAGACCCGCAAGATCCTTGCCGGGACGCACGCACGCCACGCCGACCATTGCTCGGACCCCGCAAGTCCCTTGCCGAGAAATCCACGAGGCCTCAGCTAGGCCCGCACCGCCAAGTTTCTACCACGCCCCATTCAACCGACAGCCCACCAGCTAGCGTGTGACGTGAGGCTTCGCCAACTCAGCACATGCCTCACGGGTGGCATGCAAACCTTCATGAAGGCCCTACCACGCGCAACCTCAAAGAGTCCAAGCTTACATGGCGCCGATCGCCTCACTGCCTAGGCGCGTGTCAAGGCAAAGCGCGATAAAGTGATGGGGACATGTCGAGGCACATTAAATGCATCTTGTCTCGTGAATGACAAGCTTATAGGCTTAACCATAGTACCAAAGTGCAACTAATCCGGGTGGTTTTGGTAATTAATAACAACATATATATCATTGAACTAATCATTTCTTGAGAATATTTCGAAAGTTCATGATATGGGTATGGCAATGATGATGATGTGGACCCTCAAAATGCTAAGGAAAACATTGGCAAAAGCTCAAGACTCCATTTTTGGTTTAGTGATCCAAGATCACATTGAGTCCATAGGAAAGCCAATACTATTAAAAGGGATGAGGTTATGATGATGATCTGTTGCTCAAAGTGCTTAGTGATTTATCTCTCAAACTATCAGAATCTTTCATTCCAACATAAACCCATAAGTAATCTCGGTCCCACCGATTCCATAAACTCACCACACCGAGATGAACCACCTCACCATATACCCAAACCCTAAGAATCTCGGATTTTCCGATTCCAAACTCGGTCATTCGAAATGTGTTGCCAAGCTTCAGAACCTTCTATACTCAAATCGGTGTCACCGAGATGAGAAAGTCGGTCCCACCGAGATTGGCAAACCCTAGACTTTGGAAGAATCGGACCAACCGAGATTGTATTTTCGTCCCACGAAATCCCAACGCTCACAAGATTTGAACTTTCGGTCTCACCGAGTTGTCAACTTCGTCCGACCGAGATTGGTCAAATGTGTGTAACGGTTGGATTTTGTGGAGGCTATAAATACCCTCCACCTCCTCTTCATTCGTGGAGAGAGCCATCGAAAGAACTACCACTCCTACCTTACATTTCGAGAAGAAAACTACCTACCCTTGTGTTGAGATCAAGTTGCTCCACTCCCACCATATGAAACTTGATTTCTAGCCTTCCAAGTTGCTTTCCACTCAATCCTTCCTCCACCACAGCCAAATCAGTGAGGAGAGTTGAGTGTTGGGGAGATTCATTTGAAGCACAAGAGCAAGGAGTTCATCATCACCAACACCATCTATTACCTTTTGGAGGGTGGTGCTCCTAGATTGGTTAGGTGTCGCTGGGAGCCTCCGCAAGATGTGGAGTTGAACCAAGAAGTTTGTAAGGGCAAGGAGATCGCCTACTGTGAAGATCTACCCCGAGTAAGGCTAGTCCTCCGTGGACGAGGCCATGATGGCATAGACAAGGTTGCTTCTTCGTGGACCTTCGTGGGTGGAGCCTCCGTGGACTCTCGCATGCTACCTCCGTGGGTTGAAGTCTCCATCAACGTGATTGACGATAGCACCACCTATCGGAACCACGAGAAAAATCTCCGTGTTCCAACTTGCGCTTGCTCTTCTCCACCTCTTATTTACTACATGTGCAATTTACTTTCCGCTGCCATAACTCTAGAATTGCATGTAGGGTGATACTTGACTTGCTCATCATTGTGAACTTGCTAAAAACTTGCCCTAATCAAAAGGCTAAACTTTTGTTGTCAAGTAGTCTAATCACCCCCTCTAGACATACTTCCGATCCTACAAGTGGTATCGAGCTTTGGTCTCCATTGGATTGGTTTTCATTGCATTGGATTCCATAAGCTTGGTTTCACAACCTAGGAGAGTATGGCGCCTAGTGAGGGTAATTTTCAGAGAGGTCCTTACTTTGATGGTTCAAACTTTGCTAGTTGGAAGCACAAAATGAAAATGCATATTCTTGACATAACCCTGCCGCATGGGGCATTATTTGTGTTGGCTTGCAAGGTGAGTTCTTCGAGGAAGGAAAAGTTCCGGATCGGCTTACCGATGAGTTGCGGATGTTACGTAACAATGCTCAAGCTTGTGACATCTCTTCAATGCTTTGTGTCCCGAGGAGTTCAACAAGATCAGCCGCCTTGAGAATGCAAAAGAGATTTGGGATACTTTGGTCGAAATGCACAAGGTACCGAGTCCGTGAAGGAATCAAAGCTAGATGTTCTTCAAGGTCACTTGACAAGTTCAAGATGAAGGAAGGTGAAGGAGTCGCTGAAATGTACTCAAGGCTTGCTCTCATCACCAATGAGATGGCAGGTTTAGGAAGCAAAGAAATGACCGATCGATTCATCATCAAGAAGATCCTCGAGCTTTGATGGAAAGTATGACACCGTGTGCACTTTGATCCAAATGATGCCAAACTACAAAGATCTCAAGCCACCAAGTCATTGAAGAATTGTTGCTCATGAGATGACACTTAAAGATAAGGAAGAGCTTCACAACAAGTCAAGTGGTGCTTACTAAAGCTTCAGTTGAAGCTCCCACATCCTCAAGTGACAAGCTAGTTTCCAATGAAGAGATAAGCCTAATGGTGAAGAACTTCAACAAATTCTACAAGAGTAGAAGCAAGGAAAGAAGCTCAAAGTCTAGATCATATGATGAAAAGAGATCTTCTAGTCGTGATCGAATCACATAATTGTGGAAGACCCGACACTACTCAAATGAGTGTTCGACTTCACAAGAGAAGAGAAGAATTCCAAGAAGAAGAAGCTCAAGGAAGAGTCACCGAAAAGAGAGAAGGAGTAGAGATGATCGTTATGAACGAAGATCCTCTCGAGAAGCAAGGATTCGGAAAGGAAAGACAAGTCATCAAGGAGCTACACAAGAAGAAAACATCAAGCTCATGTTGGTGAATGGGTTTCGCCCGACCCGACAATCACTCCGAAAGAAGCTATCACTCCAACTCCGAATATAGTCAAGATGAAGGTGTTGCGGTCTTGCTCTCGTGTCCTCCAACTCCAACTCCTATGACATATTTGATTCACCAAATGAGGGAATTGGAAGATGCTTCATGGCAAAAGGCCCCAAGGTATCACATCCTGAGTTTATTGACTTTGATAGTGATGAAGATGACTTGCTTGGTGAAGATGAGCTTTACATGATAAATCTAGTGAGCTTAGTAATGATGAACATGCTAATAGTCTTTATAGTCAGAAGAGTCGAATGACAATGCTATGAAGGAGATTGAGCGCCTAACTAAAGAACTAAACACTCTTAAGTTAGCTCATGAAACAACTCAAGAAGATCATAGAGAGCTCCTAAGATCTCATGAGAAGCTACGCCGAGAAGCTCAATCTAGAGCAAGAACATGAGTTTCTAAAAGCTATCAATGATGATCTTCAAAGAAGAGTTCTCTCATATCTTGCCAAACGACTTCTCTTGTCTAATTTCTTGCCACCTATTAAAACTAAGCATGACAAGCATAAGAAAATTCTTCATCTAGTAGTAACAATAATCATGCTAAATCTAATGTTGTTACTTCTAGTAGTTCTCTTGATTCCACTAACAATGTTTCAAGCCAAGTTTCACTTGAGCAAGAAAATAGTTTATTGAAAGGGATTATAGAGAAAGGTGTCTACAAGAGTCTTGCCGAAGCAAGAGCTTTGAGGAAATTGTTCGCAAACAAGGAAGACACCGGAAGAATCAAGGAATTGGTTTTGAGCGAAAGTTCAACGCCGAGGGTGTTGAATGGGAAGAAGGTCAATATCCCACTCCAAAGTTTGTTTCTCAAGAAGAGAAGTATGATCCTACTTCTTCCAATGAGGAACAAGCTCAAGATGACCTTCCACCACAAGACCACAAGCTAAAAGGCAAGGACAAGCTTCAAGAGGAGATTGATGCATTCATTGAAGCACCCAAGGCCATGGTCAAGTGGGTTCCCAAGGCAACGTCAAGTTCTACTTGACAAGCTCAACTACTACCCCAAGGATTCCCATCAAGATGATGTGGATCCCAAGAAGAAGAACTAGAGAGTTCTTGAGGGTGACTCGCCAACATACTTCACTCACATTCATTTTGGCAAAGAACTTGTGCAATCAACTTCCACATCTTGCACTAGTTCATGGAGTCACAAACCTCATGTTGGTAAGTCAAGGGACAAGGTAATCATTGCTTTCATGGACATCATCTATTGTGTACTTCAATCTATGTCCATGGATATCCTTGTTTGTTCTGGGACTAACCCATGTAGGTATTGAAAGTGCCCGAATCCAAAGGATTGCTCCCAACTCTGGTGATCTTCATCAACATTGAGCATCCACATCTTCAACATCTACATGAAGTCTTCAACGACAACCCAAGGTTAGTTTGACCTTTAAAAGGGTTCTCATCAGGGGGAGCTTTGCTCAAGAATTGAGCTAAAGCATCCTCAAATGATGTGAACACATTAATGTTTTATGGAAAAGTGGTAACCCCATTTGTGCTTAAACGATGAGTATGACCTATGATCAAATGTTCTCATTTGACTCCTAAGTCAATATACTATATATAGATGACCTAGTTGCCAAAAGTGCTAGTTGCTAGAGTTTTGTTTGTGCATGTTTGACACATATTTTATTTGCTATCTTATTGTGTGAGCATGTTGGATGCATGATTTAATCCATTCGAGGACATCCATTTGTTGCTTTGGTCTTTGATATTTCTTTCGACCAAATGGATGGACAAGAATGCCTAAGGTCCTCCCCTAGCTATCTATGCTTTTTGTCTCAAACTCTATTCATGCTTATATCACAACTTTGAACAAGACTTTTCGACAGATCGAGTGAGGAGCACTCGAGCCACCCGATCCATCAAAAGCCTAAATTCCAAAACCTTCTAAGTACTTTCGTCAAACCAATATACTCAAATCGACGATCTAAATGACTTGGATTGATCTAGTTTTCACCTCGTGAAACCGAAGTTAAATTTCAAGGCGATCAAGTGTAATCGCACGCAGCTAACCATCTCGTCCCACCGAAGTTTTCCATCTCGTCCCACCGACAGGCGGGTATATATACCCGAGGACAGCGCCTGATTACTTCTTCAAAACGCCGCCTCAAACCTTCGGCTGTGGTCTCCTGATCGCCTCGCTGTCGCCTCAGGCGCCTCGGGCCAAGGTCTCCATCGCCAACGGTCAATCCCACCGCACTGCTAGCCGTGAAGCTCCACCAGATTGGGTGAGTTTCATCCTCTGCTTCTACCGCTGATTCTATGCACGATAGGTTTTGCCTAGCTTCTTGCCAAGATTGAAATCTTCCTATCCAGCAAATTAGGTCTTAGAACAAAATTCGAGTGAAAATTTTAGGGTTAGGTTTCCAACACATCTCGTGTGACCGATTCTACAATCTGGATCGACCGACGGTCGGCCATTAGACCGCACTTTTCGGTTAAACTGAAGTTGTGCAAATCGGTAAGACCGGCGGAGATTTAGTGAAACCCTAGTGTTCCTTTGCTAGACTAAACCCATTTCGTCCAACCGAAAGTGTGTGTACTGTTAGGTTTAGACACTTCGGATTCACCGAATTTCTAGACTTCGCTGATCAAATGTATTCTCGTGGAAAACCTAAAACTAATGTTTGAACTCATTCTTTTGCAAAATCCTCTCGTTTGTGATAACTCTTCCATTCTGCTTATACTATTCTATTCACAGTTATCAACATGTCCGATGTAAGTGACAGCCGTAACAGGTCGATCCACCAGCTTGAGATTCCAGAGGCAAAGGATAAGTCCAAGCAAGCGTTTTTCAGATGATGGAGAGAAGCACTCCAAGTGGTTTGCCCGCAGCTGCCACTGGCTGTGAAGAAGAAGAATTCAGATGAGGAGGATTCGACTTTGTTGCGATGAGGAGATAACTCCAAGCCAAAAGGCAAGTGGTTGCCAAGGGCTATCAAGGGCAACAACAAAGAAAGGCAAAGAAGGTGAAGAAATCCACAGCCAAAGAAGTCGAGCATGGAAGAAGAAACCTCCAAGAAGATCAAGAAAACTTCCAAGAGGAAGAGGCTAGTTCATGAAGAAGCCGATGATGATGATTCGATGAGGAAGCACCTCAGCCTCCTCGTATGGTTGATGGAGATGCCATCGCAGGGAGCCACAAAAGCTAAGCCATCAGTCCAAAGAAAGGCAGCCCAAGCCAAGCCTGCCGCCAAGCCAAAGAAGACTGTGAGAAACATTCCTGCTTCAAAAGAAGAAGGACAATGTGCCACCTGAACTGGATGAAGAGGCACATGTTTTGTCAAGCTCGCATGTAAATTGCGGCTCATAATGATGCTCATCCTCGAGCTGAAAATATGAAGGAAAGGAAGGACATAGGTCTCAAAGTATGGAGGCAAGTTGATCCATATGCCACCAGGAGAAGGACAGCTTGACTCACTTCCCACTCGAGAGCAACAAGATTTCTATGAGAGCTTATGGATAAGAAGCCAATTGTTGCCGACACTGTGTATGTTGACGGAAATACATCGAATGAAGAGCACATGACTATTTCCCACATGTGCATGAGAGCTTCACCGCCAGGAGTTGCTGAGTTTGTTGGTCGGTTGACCGCTGGAACGATGAGATGATCATGCGCTATGCCACCGCACATTTCTATCCGATGGCGAATTGTATGGATGATGAGGACGTAGATTCCATTCAACTGTGAAGAATGGAGAGCGCTAGAATGCACCAAAGATCAAGAGACGATGATGTTGATGTCTATGGCATTCCAAAGAAAAATCATAAGTCGATGAGGAACATGTACAATGAGGTACCGACAAGGATGTTGAGATATGGAAGCTTGGATCAGCCTACCATCTTCGCAGGTCTCCCAACCACCAACACCATTCTCGAGGCATACTTTGATGCCCAAGTCAGAGACCACCGCATGATAAGAGGCTACTCTATCAACATGCTGCACATTCTGGATCAAGACACCTTTAAGGTGATGGACCCGAAAGGAGACTATCAAGAGGACAGAGACCGTAAGAGGTCGTGGGTTTGCTCCCATATTCAAATGCTCATTAATGCCAAGTTTGGCACACACCTACCGTTGGATAGACCCCACTTGCCATTGCAGCCAAATGAAGAAACGGTTGTGATGATCGAGGATGCCCCACATCCGGGAAGGACATTAAGCCGGTTGCCAAACAAGCCAAAGTGGAAGGAAGCAAAAGAAAGCCCAAGAGCGTTGAGAACAACTTGAAGCCA